>JAJAGP010003424.1:0-74195 GCA_025084515.1 Ancistrus triradiatus
TCCTGGGAAGGTTCAATCCCAGGGTGGAGCAGCCTGAATCCTTTCTGTGTGGAGTCAGCATGTCCACATGGGTTTACTCCGAGTGCTCCGGTTTCCTCCCACAGTCCGAAGACATGCTTGTTAGGTTAACTGATTACGCTAAACTGGCACTGACTTGAGTGTGTGTGTCTGTGTGTGCGTGTGTAGACTAGACTTGATGTAACCTTGTGTGTCTCACTGAAATTGCCAGTGATGCTGATAACAACATTAAATAAACCAAACAAATAAACAAACATTGGACCAGAACAGTCTTCTTCCATTGCCCCAAAGTTCAATCCATTACTCGTATGTCCACTGTAATCCTGTAACCAACAGCAAACTTTTCTAGAACGTGTGTCATTGTAACCCTTCTGTCATTTCCACTCAAACAAGGTAGCCTTTGTTTCCCTCACGCATTGATGAGCCTTGTGTTACCAACACCCTGTTTGTGGTTTGTCCCTCCTCAGACCACTTTTGGTAGGTACTCACTACTACTCACAAGCCTTGGTAAATCAGAGATGCTCCAGCCCGGTCCGTTTCAACTGCACCCAACATGTTTTGTTGACTACTTGCTGTCTTAATGTATCCCAGACACTGATGTGCAGCTATAATGCAATCAAGGCTATTCAATCTGTGTGTTCATTTGTATTTAAAATAAACAACCTTAATAATATTGTCTTTACTGATTTCAATTTTTAGTTGTTTGGGGCATGGTGGAGCATGTGGTTAGTGCAGTCACCCCTCAGCTCCGACATCCCTGGTTCGATCCCGACCTCAGACTCCACCTGTGTGTCCTCCTCGTGTCCATGTGGGTTTACTCTGGGTGCTCTGGTTTCCTCCCTCAATTCAAAGACATGCATTAGGTTGAATGGTCACTCTAAATTGGCTAATTACTAATTTGTTGATGTAATCTTGTGTCTGTTGTGAATATAGCCATTGATGCTGATGCAGTGTTAAATAAAACTAAAAAAAACAAGCACCAATAAAAAAATCATATTTATTTAAATATAAAGGTTAAACTCATTATCTCACTCACATCTGTTTCATGGCTATTTTTGGGCGAGAAGCGAGTTTGGCGACTTAACGAGGTTAAAAAATAGACAAAGTAACATTCATACCTGATGCTGATGCAATGTGTTTTACTGAGCAGCCCGCGTGATCATACATTTACAATGTACATAAATGTACATGTACAGTTTCTATTCATTTACGCAAATTTGAGAAATAGTCTGTGATTGATGATTGAGTCTGTGACATGAAGCGCATAAAGTCCTGTCTGCAATGAATAACAGCAATGTCATTATAAGATAAGTCTGTTCACTCCACTGCCATGTTGGTAATGCCACTGGGCAGTTATTTCCAGCCATACAAGACCAGACTCCTATCTCTTTGAATGGGGAGAGACCTATATATCCGAAACTGAAAGAGAAGTTTAAACTGCATATTTAGAATCACTGCTATAATCTGAAAATAACGTATTGTTGCATTGTTGGGTTCAAATAACACAGAAAAATACAAGTTTTTAAGGCTATTCTGGTTACTGTGCATGTGCATCCCACTACTACAAAGGGGCGAAGACTTGCCACCCTCCTCTCTGACACATTTACTAATATGCCGATTGGTTCTACAGTCCCATTCATATTTCAACCAGTAACCAGTCTCCTCCTTATATAACATCTTTGATAACAGACAGGGGCTGCACATCATCCGGAGTTGCAAGTTTAAAGTAGGATTATAGTGCCACCTACAGATGGTCTGTGTATATGTTATATTATCATTGTCGCTTGCTAAAACTAAGTACTTAATTAAAGTATTTATGGTTTTTGTTGGAGAAATAACATTTGACAATTTTTTTATGCATGGTAGTGGATTCATTGCTGTGTAGCACTTTGTGAGTAAGATACATGTGTGCACAGTGTTGTATGTTTGGTGATCAACTAGAAAAATGCAACTAAATTAGTTAGATTAGCTCTAATTTGAATAACACATTTTATGTTGAATGGCCGTGCCTGTGTAACTGCTACAAGAGTAAAATCAGACCACCAGTCTACTGAAGACATTCTTTGCAGTGAAGCCTTTGATGTATGGCAATTGCACATGGCAGCACTTGAGGTCAAACTTGTTTTCCACTCTTCTTTCTGAAATATCTTACTCTGAAGATGATAAAGACTCGCTGTCCGGAAGTGCTTGGCCTGATGGCGCCAGAGAAAGACAGAATGGTGTTGAAAGCCAGTCTGAGGCTTGACAGAGGTCTTCCTCCAAAGCCAATGTCTGTTATCTGCCAACTGCCCAAGTCGGTGGCAGTGAGAACTCTTGAGACTCTTGATTGTTTTTTTTAAGCCAACCCCAGTCTGGCACAAGCACGACAGAGTGATAGATTAGATAAAGAAAAAAAAACAGACCTGTCTGTTTTTTCTATCTTTGGGAAACTGAAAGGTGTGTGGGAAGATAATGACTTGGAAAAAAACGGGTTTGCGGTGCTGCTTGGTGCATTGATTTCTTATGGTATACTAAGTGAATGGGGAACCATGGAAGCTGAATGGATTTGTGTCCCCTGATACCTATCTCTGTACATGGTGAATCACAATACATGCAGAAAGGACTTCAGGGACCCTTTCACTTTTTTTTCTCATTTTTAAGTTGCGCATAGTGCTAAAACAAAAAATAAATAATTTAAGGTTTTCCCCCATCAGTATGCACTCAATACCCCATAATGGAGAAAAGCAAACAAAACAGGATTTCTAGAAATTTTTGCATATTCATTAAAAGGAAAATACAAAATTTTGCAAGGGACCCGTAAGTATTCAGAGTCATTCCTATGACACTTGAAATGAGCTATGGGCCTCTTTCCTACTGATCATCTTTGAGATGTTTAGACACCTTGCTTGGAGTCACCTGTGGTTAAATTCAGTGATTGGGACATTGATGGGACCGACACAGAATCAGTTGAAAACTCCAGAAGAGCTTTTCATGTGTCTTTTTACTGAGGAGAGGGCTTCTGTCTTGTCACTTGCCATAAAGCCCAGATTTGTGGAGTGCTGCAGTGATGGTTGACCTTCTGAAAGTAGCACAGAGGATCTTTGGAGATCAGCGAGAGTGACCACTGGGTCCTTGGTCACCTCTTTTACCAAGGCTCTCCTCTCCTGAGTGGTAGGACATTTCTAGGAAGAGTCCTGGTTGTTCCAGATTTCGAACATTTAAGAATTATGGTAACTTTCAATGAAGCAGAACTCTTTTGTATCCTTCTCCAGATCTGTGTCTTCACACAATCCTGTCTCTGAGCTCTACAGGCAGTTCTTTCCTCCTCATGGCTTTGTTTTTGCTTTGAAATGCATTGTTAGCTGTGAGACCTTATTTAGACTGGTGCGTGTCTTTCCTAATCATGCCCAATCAACTGAATTTACCACATGTATACTTCAGTCAAGGTGTAGAAACGATCAGAGATGATCAAGAGAAATGGGAGACCCCTAGAGTTAAATTTCAAGTGTCATAGCACTACTACACAGCATATTGTGTAGAAAGCCATATTTCATACACTCTCAAACAGCATTTTGTAAATATGATTAAATAATTAGAGTGGCATAAGACCCCTAGTTGGAAGAACACTACAGGTTACGACGGTCTCGAGTTACGACGTTTCGTGTTTACGACGCATCTCCCATTTACTGTATAAAGCCTTGCTTCGACTTAAGTGGTTCTGCGTCGTAAACGTGATATCGCGAACTTCGTGTTTGGTGTGCGCGGCGGAAGAATACACGGTTACGCGGCTCATTTTTTAGATAATTACTGTGTTAGGATAGGTGTTTGGATAGGATAAGTGCTTATATGTTATTTATGATGTTATTTATGTACAGTATGTATGTGTGTTCCGACTTACACCGAAAATCGGTTTACGACACCACCTAGGAACGGATCTGCATCGGACTACCTGTACTTGCATGTGACATATTTAGTCCATGTTAAACAAACTGGATGTGCAATTCAGCTAGTGTTTGCGATGGCCTGTTTCTTTTATAGAATGTTCTATTATAGAATGTTTAGTGGATATGCAGTGATTTTGCTGGCCAGTTAATAGTCCCAATGTCAGTGACTTAATTTGTTAGAGCCCAATTTCCCATGCTGTCTTATGTAAAAATGTATTTAAATCCATGGTACACAACACTATCTTGATATATTTCTGGACACGCCACAGAGTCAACTGACAATCTAGTTTTATCCCCGAAACGCATAAAGTGTACAGTATATTACATCTACTGGTATGTGGCTTATGCAAAGCTCTTTTTTTTTTTTTTTTTTTTAATGTTAGAGCATTTTGGCTGCAAGAATGAGCCGGATTCACTACATATCAGAAGTTAGACTTTTTTCTGTCTTTCTTTCTTTCTTGAGCCTCTGCTTACTGACCTTATGGCGAGATTCACTCATTCTTGATTTTATAAATATTTATTATTTAATTTATCATATATACTATTGTCTCATAATCTATGGATTCGTATACTCTATTTTTATTATTTTCTGTTACATTCGTTGTAGTCTATATTTTATTTCTCGTTCATGTTACATGTCATTTTATTAAGTGCTATACGCAATGACCCTGCCAAGTTAAATCATGTGACTATAGTAGGGTGTACTCTATAGTTAGACGTAAAAGACATGCGTTGCTTTTTACACTTAGTGTAAATAGAATGAAGGTACTATGTACACTTAGTGTAAATATCATGTGTAGGCATATTTGTATTTAGACTTGGTGTAAATAGCGTGGTGTTACTATGTAGACCTGGTACAAATAGTATAGTACTGATATTTACTCTGAGTGTATATAGCATCTACCTTTGTTTTATTTTCATTTTTTCTTTATGTTTTCTATTTTGCTCTTTAAAAATCTGTGCATTTAAACTATTATTATAAATGTATCATTTAGGTAATTTAGTTTAATTCTTACATATACCATCTAGGCTGCTCAAGGAGGTCAGGTCCATTTTTGAGTCTTGGTCCTCCTAAGGTTTCTTCCTCATCACATTTAGGGAGTTTATCCTTGCCACTGTCGCCCAAGGCTTGTTCAGTTGGAGCTGTGGGCCTAGATAGTTGGAAATCTGCATTGAGACAATGCTTTAAAAAAAAACAACAATATATAATAAATCTGACTTGACTGTTTCTAACAGAAAACCTTACAGTTAGCAGTGACTTATTAGGAATTCCACAGTCAGTGCACCACAAAATGCAGTGACACCATGTGTGGGACACCCATTCACTGTGACTCCCGATGAATATTTGGAGTGCCACAATGAGTGCGTTTACATGCACTTAATAATCCTGTAACTGCAGAAAATCAGATTTTGTCAGTAATCCGATCAACAAGTATACATGCACTTGAGTAATCAGATAATGGAAACCTCCAGTTTTACATGACTCAGTAATTGGATTTCTAATTTGCAATGAAATGAGTAATTGGATTTCTAATTTAATATGAAATGATCAAAATCTCCCCAAAGTGTTCGATAGCTCCTTTGCTCCCTTTAATAGCCGAAAAATAAGCCTGAAAAATAAGCCAGCTTGTTTACTCCCGGTCTGCTATTTACAGTAGCATGTAGCTTGGTCATATGTGAGTACAAATGATTTTGTTTTGTTTTTGTTCAAAACAAACAATTCAGTTGTGTTCATAATAAACAATAAATCAACTAGTGAACATGAGTTTTATACCTTTTAAGAAGAGATGTGTTGGCAGAACACTGCTGTGTACCACTTTGTAAGGCTTCTGCTAAAAGGTTTTAGCTTTCATACCTTTCCGGTGGATCAAGACGCGTAAAAAGAGGATTTTAAACATTTGTGGGGAAAAGTTCGCGGTAACCAGTCATACAAGGGTGTGTAGCCAACATTTCCTTCAAGAGGATCTCACCGAGCCACGAAATGCTGACGGACATCGGAGACTTCGCAAGGGCACTGTTCCTGTTCTATTTCAATGGAACAACTACTGTGTCCCAGTACCGAGAAGTACCCAGTACCCAAGGCCATCTGACAAACCTCTGGGTGATGAGGAGCCAGTGGAAGTGAATTAGTTGGCTGATCACAATTACTGCGCCGTCCCCAATCCCGCAGCCCTCGACCTAGCAATCTAGTAGGCTCATGAGCTGTATGAAGAGATGGAGCGGTTACGGTCTCAAATAGAAGATTTATCGCTGAAACAACACTTCTGTTTGAGGAGATTTGCATCTTCTGATGTAGACATAAGCTTCTACATAAGGTATCATAAAATATAGATATGGTAAAATGTCCACTTTTGCTGGTAACTGGTTTGCAGATGATCTAAGCCAGTGTTTCTCAGCCCTGTTGTAGCTCTTACAATCCGGTGAAAGTCATTAACTGTGAAGTGTGGGAGGTCTTGTAAAGATCTTGTGTAAAAAGCCATCCTACTCAGTTTTAGAACTGATGCTGACCGGTCGTAATGGCTAACTTCCCGTTTCGCAGGAAGCCAGGCAGCTGTCTGAGTGAAATTCGGAAGAAGTTTGTGCATATAGCCTATTCTGTGGCATGTTTAATTCCGGGATTGCCAAAAAATGCTGAAGTCAATATAAAAGGAGGCCAAATAAAGCCAAATCTTTAGAAATATGCGGCTCTGGCAAGCATGTTTTTTGACGCTAGTCGCTCTGCGCACATGCACAGATTTCCAAATCCGATATGATAACATGCAATGTTACTGTTAATGTTAATGTTCTCTGATTACTGGGTTAAAATCCAGCTCTCTTTAGATAAGATTATTATTTAATCTTATTTCTAGATCGGTGTATGCTGTATACATGACTTGAATTATCAGACAACTGCAGACATCCGATCATTATCGGATAATGAATTGCATGTACAGTGTATACGCACTCTGCAAAATTTCTAATGGTGTGATTCATCTAGTGAATAGCTGTGAGCTACACAGAAGTAAGACACTTTTGAATTGCCAGTGAAAGCCATTTAAACTGACTTTTTGTTATAGAAAACTCACAACCAGGTGTCATGTTCAGAGCAGAGCAAGGAAGTGGGCTGTGGAAACTACAGTGCCGAAAAACAGTGAGGGTCAGTCGGAGTGAAATTGCCCCTAAAAGCACCCTGGGTATAATTCCATTTCACTCATAGTAAAAAAGTGCAGTCCCTAGTAATCAGCCAAATTGTGTGGTTAACCATGTTTTATGGGAGCCCGTGACGACAGGCTGCAACCCTTCTGACAAGTCCCCAGTATGGCATGCTCATTCTTGAGAATGTGATTTAACACTTATAATGCTAAAATACTGACTACACTTTTGAACCAACAGGCTCATGATGGGACTGATTCTGGAGGTAATGGAAACTCTGGGATACAAAAGAATTAAATATGCCATGTGCATGACCTGCATATTTCAGCGTTTCCCAAAGGAGCATTTACAGGAAAGCCTCATAGTAACCAGTGCCTTTAATTAGGGTTTAATGCTAGCAAAGATCCCTTTCGAACATTAGTCCTTGTGATCGCATGGGGCCCCTCGTGACATGCACACAGACACAGACAAAAAGACATATCTTGCACTGGAAAACATCTAATAAACCTAGAGCCTCATCAGGGTAAGTGGGTCCAGGATGTCTCCCTGGTGATCTGCCTCCCAGGCGTAGTGCAGGGGTCATATCCATAACCAGGACCCCTGCTGCTCTATAGAAACATTCAGGGTGCACTGAGGAAGCACCAAGCCATTCCTCCTAATGTTAATCTTTAACTTTTAGCATTTTCCTCTCTATTTTCTCCTACAGCAGCCATGTGGCCTCTCTTGCCTGTTCAAATGATTCATATATCGGAGCAATAATTTCATCAGGCATTCGATTCCATCTTGTGCTATGGGTCAGGGGATGAGAAGCTTAATGTCACAAACCATCTGGACTCCAATCAGCTGGGGACTGGACCCAGATGTGGGTGGATAGAAGGAAAGTGGGCCTCTAGGAATGCATGATGACACAACATCCTTTTCAGGAAAGGAGTCCCACACACCAGATAACCTGGTGCTGGAACTGATCTGACTCTGCTTGTTTTATTAAGGTGCATGTTTAATTCATGAAGCCTCACCACAGGAGAACACGTGTCAGAAGGAACCCATCATCACCACCCTGTTGCAGAGATCCACTTGAGGCCACCGCTCAACAGAATGGAGGAAATTCATGCCGACACTAATGTGCCAGCAGGAAAGCGGACCTGAATTGTGTGAAAGTCTTTCACCACGTATATTTCCATCGTTTTAAAAGGATCAGAATTCTTAAAACGGGGAATAACAGGTCTATTCAGCACACACCCAGTTCAGACACAGTCAAATAAGCCCTCAGGTCATACGTGATGCCTGACACGTCGCCTTAAAAAAAAATCAGTTTTATTATTGTTTAGCTCCATTCCAGATTGGAGGCATCCTCTCTGTCAAGCTCATCAAACTTGCTTAGACCTCATCCTGAGTTCCAGTCTGTCAGGCAGACTTAACGACAACAAGCTTGCCGGTTTTCATAGACAAGCCCTTTCTCTGCAAATCAAATCACTATTTTGGCACTTGCTGCAGTGTGCTCTTCTCTGGTCAAGAGAGCTGTAGGGTTTCGGTATAGTGCTCATGGGGCATGCCACCCCAGCAGGGTGTCACCTCTGACCTCCTGAGGCTAGCAGGAAGCAGAGGAAGTTTGGAAAAGGTTTGAGGCCTCAAGGGCCTGACTTCCAGACAAGGGAGCTGCCATGCAGGGCCTGTGTGTGGTTTTGATATCCTTCGCGTTGCTCTACAGGAAGCAGAGGTGCACAGCAGGAAGAATCATCTGTTGATTATCTGCAATGCTGAAGTGCTCAGTCCCCCGTTCTTCCCCCCGATGGAGAGCACTGCTGAAAATGATGCAACTCTGCTCAAAGGTCAAGAGAGCAGATAGGATATTATTCATGAGCCAAGTCGTAGCGAAACATGTGCTGTGCCGGTGGAGGTGTTTTAGCCCACTTCCTACTTTCATTCACACTATATATAACAAAAGATTAATTGAAATGATTCCTCACAAACATCCTCGGTGGAATCGAGTCAACTCTAAAGTTAACAAGGTTCTTCCTCAATGCTCAAAACTGAGGAGAAGTTGCAGGCATGGTCGCTCTTCAAGGCAGGACTCTAGTCAGCAGCAGAGATGCGTGAGTGTGCCATCTTGTAGCTCCTCAGTCATTGAGTGTGTTTCCATGCACTTAATAATCTCACAATAATCGGATTTCTGCAGTTATCTGATTATTCAAGCGGTCATGTAGGCAGCATTCCATTTACATTTATGTCATTTAGCAGATGCCATTATCAATAGCGACTTACAATTGATACAGTCTTACAATCCAAGCAATTGTGGGTTAAGGCCCTTGCTCAATTACCCAACAGGGGCAGCCTAGTAGGCCACCACAGGCCCAATTATTTGGATTTCTCTGATCGGATTATGGCCTAGAAATCAGATTAAGAAATCCAATAAAGAGATCTCAGTAATAAGGTTACTCATCACGTGTATACCCTTTCTCTGATTTCAATCTGTTTTCTCAGTCTGCACATGCATGCAAAACTAGCCCAGAGATGGCTACCAGAATCAAACATGGCTGCCAGGTTCATATTCCTTTTGGCTTGTTTCCAAAGATTTAGTTGCTTGTTTCTGTCACGGGATCTGGCAACCCTGGAATGAAATGCAGCATCTGCAAAATGACTTCCAAACACTTCCAAAAACTGAACCTCACCATATGCTCAAGGAAATTAAGAGTTTCGATATTTTATTATTAAAGTATCTCACATCCATTTGTCAGATTATTAACTGGTTGCAAAGAGAAATCAGATTAAGAAATCCAATAAAGAGATCTCAGTAATAAGGTTACTCGACACGTGTATACCCTTTCTCTGATTTCAATCTGTTTTCTCAGTCTGCACATGCATGCAAAACTAGCCCAGAGATGGCTACCAGAATCAAACATGGGTGCCAGGTTCATATTCTAAGAGACTTTGCTACTTTTTGGCTTGTTTCTAAAGATCTAGTCACGGGATCTGGCAACCCTGGAATGAAATGCGGCCTCTGCAAAACGGCTACCAAACACTTCCAAAAACTCTGAACCTCACCATATGCTCAAGGAAATTAAAAATTTCGATATTTAATTACTAAAGTATCTCACATCCATTTGTCAGATTATTAACTGGTTGCAAAGAGAAATCAGATTATTGCCTGAGTCATGTAAACCTGGAGGTTATTTTTTTTTTTATTTTTTTTTTTTTTCAAACCATTAACTGATTACCCAAGTGCATGTAAACTCATTGATCTGATTTTCTGCAGTTTTTGGATTATTAAATGCATGTAAATGCACTCACCCTAAAAACAACCCAGACTTGCTCAAGCCAAATTGGGTGTGTTCGCAGATTTTCTTGCCTTGTAATGACCCAAGAACGACTGCCCAATTACCACTGTGTTATCATAAGGGTAGTAGTAATCACTGGCATGTGATCTAAGACCATGGATGTGCTTAAGAACTGTGTTAAGGAAAAAGAAGTTTAAAATCCACAGAGATTCTATGACCAGAGCACATGTACATATTTCTGGATCCATTTCCATTGGTGTACTGCACAGGCTTGGAATTACCTGCTCTTTTGCCCCGAGAGCACATCATTAACAGATGTCAAACTGGACCATATCTCTGAGTGACACCGCTGCCAAAACACACCACTAGATGTCTTGCATTACTTTGCTTGTAAAAGAAGGCTTAGGCTTTACAATTCACAAGGTACAGTAATTTACATTACTAAACATTTATTTGAAGCTAACCAGATTTGACTTCTATTTCTCCCAAATGTATGTGCCAGCACAGCTGATGAACTTAAGACATGGCACTTATGCCAAAGCAAAGGTCAAAATATTAAATACTAATTCATGCTGTCTGGATTTTTGGGCTAGTCCTCTCTAGTGTAATCAGGTAGACCATGGGTTGGCAGGATTAAGCAAGAGGCTACAGACTGTTTGGCGCTCCAGGGCCTCAACAGAGCTAGGCCGGTGGTGTTCGTCCACCTGAAACACAGCAAGCACAGAGAACTCACCATGTTCTGCAGCAGACCCCCTACAGTGCCTGTCCAAGCTTTCAGCTGTGCAGACCTCCACAAGTCTTGTAAAAACAGACTTTTTCGCTCCCTCAGCTCTTGAGTGAGCCATGGCATCGAGGCTGAGGCTGACATTGACAAATGAGTCTGTTCACAGAAAATGAATTTTATATCTGCAGAATTACGATCCAAGATGACTTTATTTGTGCAAGCTGACAATAAATAAAAAAAATAGGATTACACCCTTCAGGGATTTATACAAACATGCCTGTTCCAGAAAAAAAAATAAAATTTATATGGTTAGTATAACGAGAAATGTTATGGAAGTCTGCTTTTAGTTGGACAGAAAGTCTTAAACCAACATGTCACTAAACATCTAATCTGCAGTGAATGAAAACTAATAAGGAATAATTGGCTTGGTATACTTCTACATAATTCTGTGACATTTTTATACTTTTTGAATAAGATATGATTCAGTGTTGCATGAGGTATTTATTACTAGACAACATGTTTACTGAGTAAGTTTAACAAATGTAGGTTTGGTTTGTTTGGGACATGATTTTAAATTCAAATCATATTCAATTTATTCACAGTGGAGTCTGTTTTAAAACAAACCAGGTTGAGGTAAGTGTGAGGGAGAGTAAATTAAGTCCAAAATGAAGGTAATGCTAAGAAGGTGGAGCCATCCAAGAAAACGTTTCTGTGTCTACGAAGCAAATGCTTAAAACTCCCATTTCCTGTTTATAACTTTCCAGTTTAGCATTAAACATTTTATATATGTTCTGTATCACAAACGACGTGCCACAGCAGGCCTGTCCCTCTGCTGTGTTGGCCATTTGATTCCCTGCCAAAGCAAATGTGGAGACCACTGAACCCATTCCCATAGCAACTACCCATGGGGGCATGGCGCTGGCCTTGAAGATTTATATCAGCAGGGACAAACAAAGGGCATGATTCAGAGTAAGCTGGAGATCGCTGGATGAGGGTAAGACATTCTTCTGGACACCATGTCCAAAGCAAAAAAACTCACCCTGTCACTGAAGGGAAGAAACAAATATGCTGTTGGTGAGGCCTGGATGGGTCAATAATAATGATATAATATAAAGGTATATACGTTTAGTATGATTATGTATCACACTGCACTGTGTAAAGGGTTTTTTTTTTAATACTCGAGTCCGGTCTCAAACTTCAGACATTTTTTGTAGAATCAGAATCATTAGTATTTGCACACAGACTTGTCTAGGACGCTGGTCTCATTCAGAAAAGACAAGAGTGTTTTCTTTACAATTGGTCGATCTTTGGTTATCTCAAACTGCATACTAGTGTACTAAATAGTGTATCAAAATGGAGACGCGTTGTGATGTGCTAATGACATGCTGTGTAGTACAAGAGTGTGCAAAACTCCAGGGATTAACTTCATTTCAAAGCTTTTTGATTCACAGTAGACAAAAAAAACATTAAAGCAGATTTTAACATTTTTTAAAACAGTATTATGCTTCAAACAGAAACTGATGAGTCGTCATCAGGAGATGGTGAGTTTAACTACTTAGCTGTACACATGGTTCTGTGGTTTTCCAAAAATTAATTTTGCACAAACCTCTAAAGCCGAAAAAGTTTCTTTCTTTTAACAAACAAAGGAAGCAGAAACATTTCAAATACATCATTTATTCACTTGATTAGATCAGTGGTTCTAAACTGAGTTTACCTCAGAACTGGCCTTTGTCCATCATCAGTAACCCAAACACACTTCTAATTCATCCGATGTATTTGGAAAAAGGAGCAGTGCAGTAACAGGCTGTGACTTCGTTCTAAGACATGAAACAAATCAAACTGCAGCAAGCACTAAAACACATTTAAACACGCAAGATTAAATGCGACCCTTCAAAACCAAAACACTGCCGTCCAGAGCTTTACTACAGATCAGTAATGTTAAATTCTCTACTAAGATCATTTGGAAGGAATTATTATTATTATTATTGATGTGTACGCTAAATTATTAGCTCTGCAATATCAAAATTATATCTACAGCTTTTTATGTTTTTGAATCAAAATTATAAATATCAAACCCCTCAAAGTTCCAGAGGCCTGGGTTGAAGTGCATACCACTTGAGTTTGTATGTTCTCCACATGACTGTGTGGGTTGCCTCTGGGTACTCTGGTTTCCTCTAGCACTTCAAAGACACGTGATGGATCAACTGGCATCTCCAAAGTGTCCCAGTGTGTGTGTGCATGTACATGTACTCTGAGATGGACTGGCACCCATTCCGAGGTGGGTTCCTTGCAGTCAGTGCAGCTGGTTAGGTCCCAGGCTCCCACGACTATAAATAGGATTAGGTGAGTATGGAAAATGAATGAGTGTGAGTGAGCTTTTACAAACCAAAATGCTGAGCATTATAAAAAAATAAAAAAATACAGTTCAGCTTACTGTGATGTAGCAGCATTACAGTAAATCAATCACAGGGCACATGCACATAAGCTTGTCTTTCTAACATTGTGAGGGCTTTCCATTGACATAATATTTAGTAATTAATCCTACACATACATCTACACCTAACCTTACCCTCAGCAACCTAAAGAATTTTTTTTCCAAAGAAAGACTTTGGAAGAGACTTTCTGGAACAATTCCTCTTGTGGGAACCTGCACATGGTAAAATGACAGAACATTTGGTCCTAACAGTGACATATAAACTTGACACTTGTCACATTAGGACACTTTTGAAATAAGCCATTTCTCAGCAACACTGAGATAATGGCATTTGGCTGTACAGTGGTACCTCGGTTCTCGTCGTTCATTCGCTCCAGATGGCTTGACCAGAACAGAAAACGATGAGTACCGAGCAAATTTTTCTCGTAAGGAATAATGTAAATTGAATTAATTAATTCCAGACCCCCAGAAAATCCACACTGTATAAGGCATTATATGCATTAATGGAGTTGTATTGTACAGGTGCTCCCTGATTTATGATGGGGATATGTTCTGACAAATCCATCATAAGTTAAATATATCATGAACCAAAGAATTTAACACCTGTTTGGAAGAGCAATCCATGTTGTATAATAACCACGCCTATGATAACTAATGATAAGTAAGTTTCTGTGTAAAACACTTACATTAACCTACAGTTGGCCAAAATCATTAACAAAAAAGTGCATTTTATAAAAAGTGTTGAAAATCTCATGTCATTTAGTGAGTAATGGATTGAAAGTGAAAAGTGAAAGGAACACTTTCTGAAGTGAGTGTTAACCAATACTTATTGATGAACTCCGGGCACTAGCATTACAGCTAAGCTAACTGCAGCTTGTGTTCTGGAGCATTCAATTTCTGTTTTGCTTTCAGTTGGCTCTTATAAACTAAACTTTTTTTAGAACCCATGGAGACTTATTTGCACTAAGAATACAGTACTGTAGATGTAAAAATAAAAAAGACATGACAGTAATAGCAGAGATATTCTCTGAGCAAGGGCTGTTGTGAAACTGAATCACTGTGTACTGAATCGTAAATCGAGTTGAAACGATTCGCGAGGCTCTAATCATATAAGCAAGTGTTGCAAACAACGAGAACTGAGATAAATTTGTCTAATCAAAATGTGTCGAGAACGAATTTGATGAGTTCCGTGGTGGTCCAGAACTGAGGTACCACTGAACTTGGATGTTTTTTATGTTTCACTCAACCACCTGTTGTATATAGTTTTACACTGGACAAAGTGTCTGAATCTGTACAGCAGCCTATTAAAAGCATGATATCTGCAAACACATGCAGATTGTCTCAAACTAAACTTCATTTGGACTCTGTCTTGACTTGGAGTTGATACATTTTGGACTCAGTCCTGACTTGGTCTTGGACATGTCTTGGACTCGACAAAGGTGGTCTTGACGACAGCTCCATTTGGTATGCTTTAGTAAGCAATATGCACACCGCTTAAGGAATCTTAATTCATTAACATGTGCCAGGGTTTATTCTTTTTTTTATTAACATCCCTTTTTAGTATTTTTTTTTTTATGAAAGCTTTTCAATTGCTCAGTAACACTATGGCAATGTTTATGTTAACAAATGCCAGTATAGTGCAACCTTAATATGAGAAATAAAATACTGGAATTTTGTTTAACAAATTCAGATTGAATGTTGCAGACTGAAAGATGAATCCAAAAAAGGGAACTTGTCTAGTCAGGTTTGTTAGCTGACAAATGAAGCCACATTTCAAAATATTTTAACCACAGAACTGTGACTTGATAGCCTTTCCCTCCGATTAAGCCTCAGACTTTGTGCACTAACTGGAAAAGGGCTGGAAAGCCGGTAGCTACCTGATCTGTAACACAGCCCATTTGTGCCAAATAAAACTTGAATAAATCAAACCAACATTTCAGTCTGGCTCCATCTGCAAATAAATCACCAAATCTACAAAATGAAAACAGAGCCAGGAAGCCTTGCCCTGGAACCAGAGGTTGTGTGCTATATTTGATTAAAAAAGGATTAAACCAAAGGTTTTCATTTAGGGTTGCGTTCTGCTGGGGCAAGACTAGGAACACCACTCCCTGGCTAGAACTATAGGTCTAATTTGCACTAGGGCTATGGGTTCAGCATATTATAAAATACCTCACAATGTGCATATTACTTTTGAAAGGTTTGTCTGTTGAAAAAAACTACTCAAACACCTTCTAAATGTTGACATGATAGTCATCAATCACTTCCAATCATTAAGATATGGCTAGTGGCTAGTTTAAGAGAACCAAAGAACAAAATGGTTCAATGTGTTTTGCTTAAAATCAAATTTGAATATGAGTTTGGATGAAGTATGAGGTTGTATATTGTGTATACTTTAAAATTAATTTGTGTAAATACCTCTTTAACGTAAAGCCTAGATTGTACAGCATTACATAATTTTAAGTGCACAAAGGTTTAAAAAAATACCACCATAAAGAGAAACTAGCACATGTTTGAAATGTGGAATGCTTCACTTGACCTTGCTACATATCGTGTGTGTGATGCTAGCTTAGCATGCTCTGGTACTTCATGTTGTGATGGGTTTTTTTTTCCAATTGATTGATGAGTTGCTGTTTCAGACTATGCAACTACAACCTGCAAGTGGCATGTCAAAGTAACAATTGATTAAGCTGTTCAACAGCCTGGTGCTGCTCCACATTGAAAACTAGCTAGTTGTGATGCTGGTACTTGCAATGGTAACCATCTAATAGAACCAATAGCCTGCTAATGAGATGATTGAGAAACAATTTGGCATTTACTTTGAGGATTCAAACCATTCAGTTACATATACAACAGTGGAGTTGTAAGGCTGAACTATAAGTTAGAATTCGGTGTCTTCATTAAGGACACAAAAAATGGTAAAATGGAAATGGTGAAAAGGATCATGAAGTAAGATTGAATTGTTCAGTTTCCATCAGGCTGTCCTGGTCTGGGTGACAGGATGAGAGGTTCAGCCCAGATTTCTCTATCCCCAACCACAGATTCCAGCTCATGGGGAATGCCTAGACATTCCCAAGATGTGAGATATAATACCCCAAGCAAGTCCTGGGACTGCCCTGGGCATCACTCCAGAGGTACAAGACTGAAACAGCTCTAATGGGAGTCGCACAGGGGGTATCTTTGGGAGATGATCAAACCACATCAGATGGCTGCTCTTGATCCAGAGGAACAGCGGCTTTACTCCAAGGCTCCCCTGGATTGAGGAACTACTTTCATGGATAGTGATGCTGATTAGAAACTTAATTTCTGATCATTGTACCCACGAACCTATTACAGTCAAAATCATGAAAACCAAGCTAATTTTATAATAAAGTGTTGATAAATATTGTGTAATTTAGTGAGTAATGGATTGAAAGTGAAAAGTAAAAGCAACACTTACTGTATTGTTGAAGTCTGTATTGGCTAACTGCAACCTGTGTTCTGGAGTTTTAAGTTCCTGTTTCCCTTTCAGCTGGCAGTCTATACAATCCTTTCTAGGACCCACGGAGAGTTATTTGCACTATGAATACAGTACTGTGGATGTAAAAATAAAGAAAAACCCAAGAATAGCGAAGATCTTCACTATTGTGAATCTGAATCACTGAGTACCGAATGAATCAAGAATCGAGTTTTGGCTGAAATGAATTGCACAGCTCTGAGCAAACGACAACAATCATGACAACTTTTTCTGATCAAAGTGCCTCAGGAATTCAACGAGTTTTGAGGTGGTCAAGAACTGAGGTACCACTGTATTTTGCTCACTACCCACAGTCATGACCATAGATGAGGATAGGAACATAGAATGACCAGTAAACAGAGAGCTTTGTCCTCTAACTTGCTTCACTACCACAGACCAATACAATGCCTCCACAACTGTTGCCACTGATCCAGTTCATTTGTTAATCTCACAGTCTCTTTTCTGTCTATGATAAATTAAATCCTGAGGTATTTGCACTCCTCCACTAAAAGCCGATTTTCTCCCCTTACTTGAAGAGGACCCCACCCCACTCTTTTTTGGGTGAGTAACATGGTCTCAATCTTGGAAGTGCTGATTCTCATCCCAGCTGCTTCACACACACCATTGAAAGTTTGCCTCAGTTGGTGTTAAAAGGGCAACATCAACTGAAAATAGCACAAATGTCACCCCTAGCCCTCTGTAATGGACCTGCCTCTGCTGCACCTTGATATAATGTCCATGAATACCACAAACAGGACTGGAGAAAAGATATACTTTGAACATCTTCAAATTAATGACCAGTATATGGACACAACTTTCAATACATTCATACAGATAACAAACTGCATGAAGTAGTGACTCCATTACCCCATATATCTGTAGTGTCCCCAACAGTTTTTATTCTTTATTTAAGGTTTAGTGGTCACTGCACTTTGTAGTTCTGGTATTGCAGACTGTTGTCCATCTGTTTCTCCTCATACTTTGTTCATCCCCTTTACTCTGTTCTCTATTAGGTACTGTTTGGGAGGTGGATCATTCTCAGCACTGCAGTGACACTGACATGGTGGTGGTGTGTGTTGTTCTGTTTTGAGTGGATCAGACTAGCAGAACTGCTGGAGTTTTAAACCACCTGTTTCATTGTTGGACTGAAAATAGACCAACAGCCAACATTTTCAGCCAACAACATCCTGTAGGCAGCACCCTGTGAGCACTGATGAGGGATTAGAGAATGACTAACACAAACTGTGCAGCAACAGCTGAGCTGCTGTCTATGACTTTACATCTACAAGGTAGAGCAATAAGGTGAATGTCTAATAAAATGGGCAGTGAGTGAACAGTGTTTTTAAACTCCAGCAGCACTGCTGTGTCTGATCCAATCATATCAGCTAAACAAACATTGACACACTACCACAACATCAGTGTCACTAGAGTGCTGAGAATGTTCCACCACCTTAGCCCACACTTGATTAGATTGAAAGTGTTAGGATCCACGCCCTACACCCGGTTTTTGTCTTTGTTTTTGCGGTTGGACTACATCGCCCACAATCCCCTGCAGGAGTAATAAGTCCATCTGAGACTCTGATCCTTGGCTTAGTGACTCTGATTGGTGACTGACTTGATTGCTAACCGCACGCAGCTGGGATTATTACTATATAAGCTCCATGTTTTCTCAGTTGCGGTTTCGTCCAAGCATTTTGATGCGTGTTCTCCTCGCTCCCTGGACCTGTGGATCACCTTTTCGTTTGCACTTCCTTCGGCCTTGGATTACTGTTTGTTTGCGGTTTTGCTCTCCTTGGACTTTTTCCGCGAACACTCTCTGTTGTGGCTGCATCCGCTTTTATGTTGCCTTGTGTGCAGCTGTGTCTGCAGTTTCTGCTTCTTTTGAGGTCCTGTTCCGCTTCAGTGTTCAGGCCATTGACTTCTTGTAGCATTCGTGTTCGGCGATAGCTTTGCTAGTTTCTCTGGCTCCTCGTAGCATTCATGTTCGGCGATAGCTTTGCTAGTTTCTCTGGCTCCTCGTAGCATTCATGTTTGGCAATAGCTTCGCTGGTTTCTCTGGCTCCTCGTAGCATTCATGTTTGGCGATAGCTTCGCTAGTTTCTCTGGCTTCTCTTAGCTTCCCCTAGCCGGCATTTGGTTCTATAAGGCTGGTGCTAGCCCCTCTAGCCGGCATTAGCTTTTTCCCAGGCCGGCGTTAGTTTCTCTTTGCATGTCCTCAGGTTTGGTAGCTGAGTTACTTCTTAGTTCGGGTTTTTTCCGTTAGTTTTCTGTTTGTTGTTCTATTAATTATTTTATTTTGTTATTTTTTCTTATTTTCGTCATTGTTTATCTGCCACGCCTTCGCTTATTAGGTGTTATTGCTGGGTTTTGTTATTGCTCTGTCATCTTGTTTTTTGGAATTTTTGTTAATTAGCTGTTTAATTTGCAACCTGCATCTTCGCCTGCCCCCGTTTCCACACCATCCCCACCCCTCCACCCCCCCGTAACAGAAAGACTTTGAGTGGTAAGCTGGATATGTGAGTCAACAAAATGTAAATTTTCTTTTTGAATTAACTTTGAGTGAAAGAATAAATGCCCCAATTTAAAATTAATCTTAAAAAATGTTTTCCCACACCAAGATACTTTTTTAATAATAGCCCTCAACTTGTCTGTTATTTTCTTATAACAGTCACACACAAACATGCATTCTAGTTATGAACCTGACTGTTCTGCAGTTTGAAAATGACTTTGCATTCTTTAGAAACAGAATCAAATTTACAGAAGTTTCTCTATTTATTAATGGCCATTCTTTCCATACCAAAGCCACAAAGGAATTTTAATCCTGAGATGTTTACTCACTGCGGATTGGTGGCATGTATTTTCTTACTTTAGTCCGTTTCCTTGTAGAATACATACCAGAGTTTGTGGAGCCACTTTTATTCAAGGACATGTTGTAATATATAAAATGACAAATTGCTTGAGAACATTTTTATTTGGAGCAACCTTACCTGTGGCATGTTTTTGGTAATGTGGCTACTCAAACGGAGCTTTTTTAGCTCTCTAATACTGTGTGTGCTGGGTGTAACTGGAAGTGACCATAGGAAGGAGAAGAAGATGTAAACAAAGAGGTAAAAAAGTACTGAAGTCAAGCAGTAGCACAGTATCTTGCTGTTGGAGAGCAGTCCTGTGGTGTGGCAGCACCGCCAAGGGATTATGAGATTAACCTATATGGAAACATGCTACGTTTTCTAAGATTTTTATGGGTCTGCTGGGGGTGGTCCAGGCCTTGGCAGCATTTGGACCGAGGGTGCCGCACATGCCAGTGGGAGCACACATGGCTATGCATATTCATAATGAGGGTGCGGACCCACACGAGTGTGATGTTGACTCAGTTAAACTTTTAATAAACTGTCTCACTGTGGTGAGTGTGGACACACACATAGACATGCATGCTCCCACGGGACAGTTCGACCTACCTCAGTGGAATGCTGAATAAAGGCAGATTTTAAAAAGATTATTAGCATAAAACTGTGGTCATTGGTTTTCCAGAAGGTTTTGCTCAACTTATTAACCCATTAAATGACCCAAATCCAAGTGAACTTGTCTTCAATGGTCCTTAATTACAGGCACAGCTACAGATGGGACAGCTCTATAATTGAAAATTTGGTAATATAAACTATATAGGCAAAAGTTTATGGACACCCAAGAATTTTATAAAACATGGGTATTAGCATGAAGTTTGTCTTCCTTTGCTACTACAACGTCCTTCACTCTTCTGAGAAAGCTTTCCACTAGATTGTGGAACATGACTGTGAGGTTACTGACCTTGGAAATAAGCTCTGGCTCACATATGGCATTTCATTTTAAATGATGGAGTTATTGTCAGGAGTCTTTGTAAGCCAACTTGAATGACTTCTGGTTCATAAACCATTTATTTGGTTGACTTTATTTTAGGTTGCAGGGCAGTTAATGATCCGACTTGTTGAGGAGGTGGATACCTAAAAAAGTATGCTTCATATTATTAGACTGTTAGCAGTGAGTGTGGCTCAGGTAACAGAGACCACAAATTAGGAGGGGAATCCACAAATTTTTGGTACTATATTGAAGTTTTATTACGATTTCATTTTATATAGAGCAACAAACTATTTGACTGCAATACAGTTTCCATAATCACTGTAAACTATTTGTTTTTATTAAATAAAATGTAATTATTGCAATTCAATATATATTTAATGAATGTACTGTTTGAGTTGTGCTATACTTTACAATTTACTACTTCAATGTACTATGGTGTGACAATAGCCTATATCTGTAAGGACCAATACTTTTGCAAGAAGAGTGGCTCAAATAACTTAAGATGTGTACATGTAATGTCTACACTTACTCAACAACTGTGCTAGACGGCTTTTTCTGCGAGCATTAAGTAGTTATGTTATATTGCTATGTTAGATCATGCTATGTATTTATTACTATTGAGTTATGCAATTAGGACAAACTGGCTACATTAAGAAAAACACAGTAGTTACTGCTATAGGCAGATCTAAGTACAAAAATATTACTAGTGCTTTGTGAAAAAGTTTGGGCACCCCAGTCAAATGGCAGGTTTTGTTGTTTTTCCACAGAATATTACAACAAGGGAAACACTTAAATATAACTGCAAATTTTACAATTACTGTTTATTTGCTGAATTGCTAACATATGGAAAATGGAACATATAATTTGGCATTGATTTTTGTAACATTTAAGGCTTTATTTGACTTGTTAGGCTTTAATCCAAGGCCCGTGTAGTCATCTCCAGAGCTAAATATACTCATTGACAAAAAATAAATAAATATAATAAATAACTCACAAAAGAGGAGTTGTTGGAATCAAAATAAACTATATATGTGTGAATGTAATGATTATATATGTCAGTGATTACAATATTAGAACAAAAGGATACGTTTATTGGGGAAAACTGTACAGATAATGGATGATCTAGTACCCAGCTGGTCCCATAACTACTCGTTTAGCAATGAATCTGGTGACCAGGAAGGCCAAGAAAGTACTGCAATCTGGTGAAGACATTCATGGGAAACCCTTGCTGTGTGAGAAATGTCAGTTGGAAGCCCTGCCATGAGAGGCAACACGTGGCCACAAGATGTCCTGCACATGTCGCTGATTTGTTAGTATCCCTTGTATCAGTAGTAGGTGTGACCGACTGTCGTATGCGATGGCTCCCCAGGTCATCAGACTAGCAGTTGGGGTAGTGTGTTGCTGCACAACAAAGACAGGATTGAAGTGCTCACTACGAGGCGTCCATACTCAAACCCGACCATAGTCGGATCCTAAACAGAACCTGTATTTTTCTTTAAAGACAATATAATTCTAGTCCTTAGGAGTTCAGGATTCTCGTTCACATCACTGCAAACTAAGGCAGCAATCCACCGTTCTATTTGGGTGCATTATTTATTATTTTTTTTGTCAATGAGTGTGCATTCTCTGTACATGTACTCCCCTTTTTACAGTTAGCTATTTCAGCAGAAACCGTATTCTACAGTTTGAATTTTCCTGGGCAAATAAGTTGTATACACATTATAAGCAGTACAGTAGTCTCCTGCACTCACATAAGGAAGATGGCAGTGTGTGATGTAGGGAGTCACATAGTGGGGTATGTATGTGTATATATATATATATATATATATATATATATATACATATATACATATACACATGTATGTATATGTATATATATATATATATACACAAATTTTTCTATATTTCTGCATAAATATGACCTAAAACAGATTTTCACACAAGTCCTAAAAGTAGATAAAGAGATCCCAGTTAAACAAATGAGACAAAAATGTTATACTTGGTCATTTATTTATTGAGGAAAATAGACCTCTAGGATTAGCAGTTAATTTGAAGGTGAAATTAGTCAGGTGTTTTCAATCAATGGGATGACAATTAGGTGTGATTGGGCACCGTTTTATTTAAAGAACAAGGATCTGCGTGTTCAACAAATGTTTGTGGAAGTGTATCATGGCACAACCAAAGGATATTTCTGAGGAGGTCAGAAAGAGTTGGTGATGCTCATCAGGCTGGAAAAGGTTACAAAACCATCTCTAAACAGTTTGGACTCCACCAATCCACACTCAGACAGATTGTGTACAAAAGGAGGAAATTCAAGACCAGTGTTACCCTCCCCAGGAGTGGTCGACAACAAAAAAGATCACTCCAAGAAGCAAGGCGTGTGTAAATAGTTGGCGAGGTCACAAAAGGACCCCAGCTTTGACTTCTAAACAACTGAAGGCCTCTCTCACATTGGACTAATCTTTAATGTTCATGAGTCCACCATCAAGAAGAACACTGAACAATAATGGTGTGTGCATGGCAGGACTGCAAGGAGAAAGCCACTGCTCTCTAAAAAGAACATGCTGCTCGTCTGCAGTTTGCTAAAGATCACAGAAGGCTAATGTTTTGGCGGATGGATGAGACCAAAATAGAACTTTTTGGTTTAAAAGAAAAGCGTTATGATTGGAGAAAGGAAAACACTGAATTCCAGCATAAGAACCTTATCCCATCTGTGAAACATGGTGGTGGTAGTATCATGGTTTGGGCCTTTTTTGCTGCATCTGGCCCAAGACAGATTTCCATTATTCTAAAAGAAAATTTCAGGACATCTGTCCATGAACTGAATGTCAAGAGAAGGTGGGTCATGCAGCAAGACAACGACCCTAAGCACACAAGTCGTTCTACTGAAGAATGGTTAAAGAAGAATAAAGTTAATGTTTTGGAATGGCCAAGTCAAAGTCCTGACCTTAATCCAATCAAAATGTTGTGGAAGGACCTGAAGCGAGCAGCTAATGTGAGGAAACCCACCAACATCCCAAAGTTGAAGCTGTTCTGTACGGAGGAATGGGCTAAAATTCCTCCAAGCCAGTGTGCAATAGATAAATGACCAAGTATAATGTTTTTTTAATATCTACTTTTAGGACTTGTGTGAAAATCTGATGATGTTTTAGGTCAAATTTATGGAGAAATATAGAAAAGGTGCAGAAACTTTCAAGCAATCTGTGTGTATATATATGTATGTGTATGTATATATATATTATATATATATCATATATATATATATATATATATATATATAATATATATATATATATATACTGGTCCTTCTCAAAAAAATTACCATATGTGATTATAAAGTTAATTCTTTTCCGCAATGTAATGATAAAAATGTAACTTTCCTATATTTTAGATTCATTGGCACACCAACTGAAATATTTCAAGTCTTTTTATTGTTTTAATTACTGATGATTTTTTTTTGGCATACAACTCATGAAAACCCAAAATTCCACTCAAAATCTCACAAAATTAGCATATCATGAAAAGGTTCTCTAAACGAGCTTATTATACATAATCATCTGAATCAACGAATTAACTCTAAACACCTGCAAAAGATTCCCTGAGGCTTTTGAAAAACTCCCAGCCTGGTTCATTACTCAAAACTGCAATCATGGGTAAGACTTGCCGACCTGACTGCTGTCCAGAAGGCCATCATTGACACCCTCAAGCAAAGAGGGTAAGACACAGAAAGAAATTTCTGACAAATACACTGTTTCCCAGAGTGCTGTATCAAGGCACCCTCAGTGGGAAGTCTGTGGGAAGGAAAAAGTGTGGCAGAAAAACGCTGCACGAAAAGAGGTGACTGGACCCTTCGGAGGATTGTGGAGAAGGGCCGATTCCAGAGCCACCTGCACAGGCGTGTGCAGGAGGAAATGGGCTACAGGTGCCGCATTCCCCAGGTAAAGCCACTTTTGAACCAGAAAAACGGCGGCAGAAGCACCTGACCTGGGCTACAGAGAAGCAGCACTGGACTGTTGCTCAGTGGTCCAAAGTAACTTTTTTCAGATGAAAGCAAATTTTGCATGTCATTTCGGAAATCAAGGTGCCAGAGCCTGGAGGAAGACTGGGGAGAAGGAAATGTCAAATGTCTGAAGTCCAGTGTCAAGTACCCACAGTCAGTGATTGGTCTGGGGTGGCCATGTCAGCTGCTGGTGTTTGGTCCACTGTGTTTTTATCAAGGGCAGGGTCAATGCATCTAGCTATCAGGAGATTTTGGAGCATTTCATGCTTCCATCTGCTGAAGAGCTTTATGGAGATGAAGAGTTCATTTTTCAGCACGACCTGGCAAAACCTGCTCCACAGTGCCAAAACCCACTGGTAAATGGTTTCACTGACCATGGTATTACTGTGCTCAATTGGCCTGCCAACTCTCCTGACCTGAAAACCCGATAGAGAATCTGTGGGATATTGTGAAGAGAAAGTTGAGAGACGCAAGGGACCCAACACTCTGGATGAGCTTAAGGCCGCTATCGAAGCATCCTGGGGCCTTCATAACACCTCAGCAGTGCCACAGGGTGATTGCCTCCATGCCACGCCGCACTGAAGTCAGTCATTTCTGCAAAAAAAGTATTCCCGACCAAGTATTGAGTGCATAAATGAACATAATAATCTGAAAGTTGACTTTTTTTGTATTAAAAACACTTTTCTTTTATTGGTCGGATGAAAATAGCTAATTTTGTGAGATTTTTGCCAAAATGATCAGTATTAAAACAATAAAAAGACTTGAAATATTTCAGTTGGTGTGCAATGAATCTAAAATATATGAAAGTTTAATTTTTATCATTACATTACGGAAAAGAATTAACTTCATCACAATATGCTAATTTTTTGAGAAGGACCAGTATATACATACACACACACTCACACACTCTATACTAAACTTGATTTCTAATCAATTTAACTTACGATGGAGTTGTCAGAACTCCCCATCGTAAACCAGGGAGTACCCATGATTGATGCCGCTAAGGGTGTTTAACAGCTACTTTCTCTGAAATTACATAAAAATGTAACTAGTCAAGGCAAGAGCTTCAAGTCAAGGCAATAGCTGGAAGACCAAGAAAACTTGCTGATGGAACTTCTCATCCTTCAGGGACTGGTCAGGTATGCAAGGAAAAGAAATAACATCCCTGCCATGCTTTCCTGCAAATGCTGTACTGGTAACACCAACTAATATTTTAAAGAAAGAATACTACAAGATACTAAACTACAAGAAATGTGTATTCTGAGTTTTGTCAAAGCCAGTGTTAAATATATTGATTGACAGGATATTCAAATTGTTTCACATGCCAGATATGTTGCCCCCATATGTTAACTTCTGCAAATGGAAAAATAATGGTGCATTAAAATGTGCATAAATGTCTCATACTTACATTTGTTCCCTGTAGAGGTAGCAGAAGGTCCAGGGTTCAAATCTCACCTCTGCCAAGCTGCCACTGTTGGGTCCTTGAGCAAGACCCTTAACCCACAATTGCTTGGATTGTAAGAGTATATCAATTGTAAGTCGCTCTGGATAAGGGTGTCTGCTAAATGCTGTAAATGTAAAAATTTTGAAAATCAATCCAACAGTGTTTGACTACTTGTGTACATACCTTTCCTTAAGACTGCACTCTGTTTAGATAAATTAGTTTTATTCTTAATTTATAATCTACGCCACCCAAGGAGTATAGGTCCCCTTTTTGAGGCTTGGTCCTCCCAAGGTTTCTTCCTCATAACGTTTAGAGAGTTTTTCCATGCCATTGTCACCCTAGGTTTCCTCAGTTTGTGATTGGACGTAGATATTAGGAGGTAATCTAAAATTGTAAAAAAGCTCTATATAAATAAATCTGACTTGACTTGACGTGTGGGTAGTATATGCCGCTGGAGAGGTTGCTTCATTTATGTTCCCTCTGCCAGCAAGGTCTGATTCATCTATTTAATTACTTAGGAATCGCTTAAATGTGTGTTTCAGGTTGAAAATGGGTAACAATGGTTACATATGTTCTGCTAAAAATGTTTGGGTAAACATTTGAGACAAAGACAAAAATCTTTGTATTTGTCATTAGTATAATATACTGTACATTTGAAAAAGGCAGTGCTGGTTAAAATCAAGCAACCTACTTCATCATCCAATTTTAACACATTTGAAGCGTTCTGGGAGGAGATGGAATGAAAATCCACCTCAACTAATGGAAGGAGGCATAGCAGAGTGTCTCAGTAAAAAAACATTGGAAAATATTAAGGATTTTTTTTTTTGTCTGTTTGTTTGTTAGCTTGTATTTTTTTGCCATTGCCTCATGATATAATCATCCGAATAAACCTGTTTGGTTTGTATTTGAAAATTCTGAACAGCTACACACCTCCAATCTTTTAATAGAGATTGTAAAGGGATTTCAGCCTTTAAGCTGAGCCCATTTTGCAGTCAAGCTTGAGCTCTGTAAAGAATCCCAACATGAGTTACAAACTGTCGTAATTGGTCACTGGCCTGGGTTGTGATACCATAATTGCCCTCATTTAGGTAATAGCAGGGAATAGCAGAATAGCTGTGGCACAGTTTGCAAAAGCACAGGAAATGTTTAACCCTGGTGCAGTTGTCACTTTTCGTTTTGCCTGGGCATATAAAACCACTTTTTTCCCAAAATAGTGGCTCTCACCATGCTGCCTGACATATCTGTCTTTGTCTGCTACAGAGCCTGATGACATAAGTCTAGGGTGATGAAGTGTTTTGTAATCCATGATGCAAGAGCTTAGGCCATGACATTTTCCAAATAAATAATTCATGTGTTTTATTCATGGACTTGGCAGTGAGGAAAATGTTGATTCGCCTCATTTGGTGGGAATAAATGTATATAACTGAAATGGAATAAATCACTTTTAGGGTGTTGCTCTCTTCTCTAGTCTCCAAATTTACAGACGGTGTATAAATAGCAATGGCAAATAGCAATTATACATATTAATATTAAGTGGCAGTAGTGCTAATACTTTATATAGTGAAATCAGTAATCAGCTAGTCATACATTTTTTATTATTTTGGCTATGTACTTCAGCACACTGAGTTTGAAATCAAATGACTGTTTTTCATGCATTACCTCACATTGTATCAATATCCATGCATGACTATCCAGGCTAGATATTCTACTATTAAAACTAGATAAAGTTATTATAGTATTATATTATTGAACAGTATTATTATAGACGACTAACACTGCCTACTACAAAGCTTTCTAGCTTCCTAACATTTCCACATTTTTGCACTTGATTGTGTGGTTATTTTACTTCTACACTGTTTTGTTTTGACGAGCAGCAGGTTTCCAACTGAGATGTAAGAAAGCAAATGTATATGCTCTAGGACGGTCAGTCCTGGTTTTAAAAAGAAGTACTTGTGCATCATTTGCAAAGTGCTGTCTGTGAACTGGAATTCACTTATTTCTTATCTGTAGTCAAGCTGTAGTTCTTGCACCAGCCATTGTGAAAAGTATTATGCATATCAAAACTTTCAGATTATGTAATACTATAGGAAAGGTTGTTTCAATTAACTCTGGCCTTCCTTAAGGCATGTAGTTAAAGCCAGAGATACTAGAGCCCTGAACGCGGTGAACATGAAGGCAGTCATTGTTATGGAGTTACTTTACAGCATAATCATGGCAAGCAGTAAAACTATTAACAACATAAATTATTAACATACAACATTGGTTTTCCTGATTAAGCCACTCTATCCTGTTTACATTTCCAAAAACTTTTTGCAGCATCCAATTACTCAGTTCTAGTCTGCTTAAGGTCGTCACTTTATTAAGTGCCCCAACCTAATCCTAACCATAGCACACCACTAATTTTGGGTGTCCTGAAAATAAACAGCTTTTTATTGTCAACATCTGCACTAGTGTATGGTGAAATTTTATTTTTCTCTTGGCATCTCCACCTGACAAAGTTAAAAGCTGAGGTCAGAACCCCTGGAGCAGAGAAGTTTAAGGTCCTTTCTCAAGGTCCCAACAGCAGTAGCTTGATGGAGCCGAAGTTTGAAACACAACTTTAACGTAGAACTCTAACCACTGAGCCCCCACTGTCCACACCACACACCACAATTATTGAACTGCTGTTTTTGTTTTCCGCACCACAATTGCAGCCCTCATTTTTTTACTGCACAGTTGTCTCTAGCGCATAGTATGCCTAAGAATATAAGAACCATCAGTGAAAATATAATCAGTAAATACAACATAGAATTTGTACAAGTTTGTATAATATGTACAACTTGAATGTATTGCCATCTGGATTGATTATATCTGGATATTAACATAAAAAACGTTGATTTAATAGTTTTTAACAAAATACCATAGAGTTTAGAATTTATTAATATTTTATTAATATTTCCTCCTCTTGCTGTAAGGACAGCATACAATGAGCTACACATGGACTTCACAACAGTATTTCACAATACTGGTATTTCAAAAAAGCTCTTGTGATGACCCCAATGCTTGGATTTCTCTGTCTTCAAGTGCCCCATGATGAACTGAAGCCCCGTACAGGGTAAATGCTTGCCTGTGTCATGCGAATTCCAGGAATATGCCCCAAACCCCCACACAACTTTGCCCAGGGGAAAAAATTGGGAATGAAAAAAACAGAAACAGATGAATGATTATTATAAGTAAGTGATGCAAATGATTTTTAATGTTTGTTGTGTCTAGACTTATATGTTGATTGTAAAAAAAAAAAAACAAGCCAAATGCATATGATCATATAGAACGTGACAAACCTATCCATTTTTTGACAATGACAGTATGTTGTGCTCCCTGATACTTAAATGATACCTTAACTGTGTTGGAAAAAGGGTGTTATAAATTCTGGTGTTCAGTTTATTGATCATTTGAATGAATGCATAACTATAAAAACTAAAAGTAAAGGCTAGAACATCATTAGTTAATAAGGTTGACCAAAAAGCTCCCTCAGTGACCATCTCTGTTAATTTATGAGCAAAGAAAAACAACCAAAACACTATAATTAATTTTGGGTCATGGCAAGAGAGTTTTGTTTTGACAGTGCCGTCATTTTCCATTTCACTGCAGGTACAAACAGCATTTATAAGTTTTTTTCCCTATGGCTTGATGAGGCAAGACATAGCTGACCTTTACTCCTGAAGGACAAACTATCTTCTCTGTTTTTTGTTGTGATTTTTTTTTCCCTTTCATTTTTCTAACACAGACTTGCGGATGGCGCCATGCTCGTTTGAGTTATGACGCAAAAGACGCAATAATATTAACCTACCTACAGTTGCCGGGTTAAACTACTGTAGTGTTTAAAAAAATAGATATTACTGGTGGCCTGACAGAACATAGGAAGCACAAAGAATCTTTCTGTAAGCAAGAGCAAAAGGAGAAAAAATGTAACCAATATACAGTGTAGACCTGTCTAGATCATTGTTCTAATCTTTCGCTGGTTTTGGCACCCCTGAGTGGCACCGCATGCGATTTAATAACATTCAGCCATAGAAAAAGGAGCAGAAACTTTCCAGCACACTTACTGGTAAGACAGTGGCCACCAGCAGCAACCTGCTCCTTCCAGAGCCTGGAGTTCACCTGTGTTGAGGACTGTGTTCTGTCTGTTGTCAGTCACCTCATAAAATTGACAGCATTATGCCAAAGCCTACTAGTTGCTCCATCCTGTTAGTGCTAATTGGCTGTAATCCCAGGGGTTCATATTATTTCATTGTACATTTGTGCAAATGCTACAAATGATATTGTTGAGTATGTGACTCAAACTAAGCTTTTTCATTGGTCTTTGGAAAGGCACTGTACTATTTTTCCTTATTTTATATAATTTAATCAATAAAAAGTACAGTTTTATTAGTGAATGAATGGTGATACAACCACTGGTGTTGATGCCTCCATCTGTGTTCTTAGGTTAATTGCTTCTTTGGTTTTTTTTTTTTTTTTTAGTTTTTTTAGTTAGTAGCCCTAATTCCATTTGATTTGGGGTGTAGTCACACGGAGAGGCTACCATGCCCGAGCACGTTTGTCCACCAAAATACAGTTTGTTTCACTAGTGTGATCACTCAGTATTAAACCCGGGTCTGTGCTCAGACTCAGGTGAGCTTGGGCACGGTTCAGTTGGAAAAACCCTGCATTGAATAATCAATACATTGATATGGCATATGAGATGGCTGTGTGTGTCCTCTGTGCTGTGCAAGCGCACCATTCTCCACCACAAAAAGTAGCATCACGATGATGTAAGCATGCTCGAGCCCACAACTTTTAAGGGCAATGTGATCGCCGGCCAGTGGGGGAGTGGGTAAGGGGAACAAACATGCTCAGCCATTGTACAAGGGAACTGGGCACAGTGTTATCACCCCCTTAGTTGTAATGTTTGTATTGCTAGTTAGTTTTAGTATTTATATTTTGGGGGACAATTCATTTTTAAATAGCTTTTAAATAGCTTAAGCATTTTTCCATTCTATATAGAGTAAAGTATGAACGCACATTCACATCGTGTCTTCATGGAAAATCAAGTATAATCTGTCAGAAATTATTGAAAAATAAAAATGTTACTATCTCACATAAGAGAATATGATTGCGTATATAATTTTTTGATAAATTTGTAATGGATGAGTGCTAGGCATTCAAAAAATATTGAAATGTATTTATATATCTATTTTTACAATAATGGCTAATAGTCTTTTGTAATAGCAGAGATAACCGACTAATGAAGTACAAACACAACCATACTCATATAAACAGAAATCTATGCACTGTTATATGAGCTTAAATCCAGATATTGTGACCAAGGTTTAGGAAATTGTAACTTCAATTATTATATCAGGAAAAACTGACTCATCTCTTGTACTACAGTATACATCATTCATCTGACTAGTAGGCTACTCATTTTCCTACTGCTCTCAACGTTTCTTTTTTTTTCTGAACCTGCCCAAAAAAACTGTTCAAATGTCACTGCCACCCTTCCTCTTCCTCATAATGGCTCACTGTGAATGAAAGCTGACTGTAGTAAAAAGTAAAAGTACTTGTACTTAAATCAAACAAACACCAATAATGCCATTTATCATAAGCAAGCACTGCTACACAGGATACCATATGAATATGCAATAAATGAAGGCTATTACAGTCTAACTACATGTTCCACATGCATCACTACAATGATGCATGATGGTGGTATGGTGTTAGAACTATAGTGGTTCCAAACTTGGTTCTCATTGTTAACATAACATAACCTTTGTTGGCAATGACAGATGTCAAATGTTTCCTGTAAGTTCTTCACCAGGTTTGGCACAACTGGAGCTGGTTGTTTTGGCCCATTCCTTCATGCAGATCTCCTCTAGAGCAGTGATGTTTTGGGGCAACACGGACTTTCAACTCCCCTCCACACATTTTCCCTGTGGGTTTTGAGGTCTGGAGACTGGCTAGGTCACTCCAGGACCTTGAAATCCTTCGTTGCCCGAGTGGTGTGTTTGGGATCCTTGTCATGCTGGAAGACCCAGCCACGTTCCATCTTCAATACTCTCACCGATGGAAGGAGGTTTTGGCTTTAAAATCTCACGATACATGGCCCCGTTCATTCTTCCCTTAACACAGATCAGTCCGTCCTGTCCCCTCTTGCAGAAAAACAGCCCCAAAGCATGATGTTTCCACCCCCCATGCTTCACAGTAGGTATGGTGTTCTTGGGATGCAAACTCAGCATTCAACAACACGTTTTTGATCTGGCCACATGATATTCTCCCAATCCTCTTCTGGTTCATTCATATGCTCTCTGGCAAACTTCCAGATGGGCCCTGGACATGTACTGGCTTAAGCAGGGAGACACGCCTGGCACTGCAGGATCTGAGTCCCTCTCGGCATAGTGTGTTACTGATGGTAGCCTTTGTTACTTTGGTCCCAGCTCTCTGCAGGTCATTCATCAGGTCCCTCCGTGTAGTTCTGGGATTCTTGCTCACCGTTCTCATGATCATTTTGACCCCATGGGAGGAGATCTTGCGTGGGGATTTATTCACACCAACCTGCTTGCCTATTGTAGATTCACTCTTCCCAGCCTGGTGCAGGTCTACAATTTTCCTCCTGGTGTCCTTCGACAGCTCTTTGGTCTTGAGTTTGGAGTCTGACTGTTTGAGGCTGTGGACAGGTGTCTTTTATTTAACAAGGTCAAACAGGTGCCATTAATACAGTGGAGGACAGAAGAGCTTCCTAAAGAATAATTTACAGGTCTGTGAGAGCCAAAAATCTTGCTTGTTTGTGGGTGACCAAATACTTATTTTCCACCATGATTTACATAAAAATTCTTTAAAAATCCTACAATGTGATTTCCTGGATTTTTTTTCTCATTTTGTCTCTCATAGTTGAAGTGTACCTATGATGAAAATTACAGACCTCTCTCATCTTTCTAAGTAGGAGAACTTGCGCAATCAGTGGCTGACTAAATACTTTTTTACCCCACTGTATAATGTGATTATGGCCTTGTTCCAGATGCAGCCTGATCAGTGGTTACTGACTTTATGTTAAGTATGTTGAGTTGTTCTTTTGAATGAAGTGCCAGCCATATAACATGGGATAATGAGTAACCACAGACATGGGTTCTAGCCAAGTCTGCTTTTTGTTATTCTGTAGATAACAAAATCTGTGATTTTCACAAATCAGACAGTTAAAGTCATGAAGAACAAATTGTATAAAATGTCAACCCATTGGAACTGGAACACCACTTCAGTGTTTGGCAGCTAGTGTTTTCTCAGCCTAATGGCCAGTGACTCTCTCTCTCTAACCTCCTCCAAGAGACTCAGTTAGAAACCTAAAGAATAACTTCCCATTGCTTCTGTACTCTGCCTTGACTAGTTATGGAGTAAATTTAAAAGAAATACATATCCTTAGCTTACATCATGCATTTTGCTATCTTTTACATGTTTGTTATTTACACACTTTTCCCACATTGTAGTAATACAGTATTAGAAATGTGTCTAGCAACAGCATACTACTCATACTACTTGACCCTACAATGATGCACTGAATGAGAGTTTAAGACTGTTACAGGCCTCAAGGTTCACTGGATCTGCTTATTCAGGTCTTGTCTTCCAGTATGACCAGCTATGAAAATATATACTGATTAGTCGTACTCTTTATGGATTATCTGTGAAGGTTTTTAATTTAAATAGTGCTTACTGGAGACACCGGAGCTTCTTTAATTAATCGCACAGTTTGCATGCAAAAATTGTTGGATTAAACTGGCTCGAAATGTTCAACATTTGAGCATCCAAGAGTTAATCAGTGCAGGACTGGAACCACTGCTTCCTGCAGATATGCCTCATGCTCTACAAAGAAGCCCAGTGCAGGCCCAACCAAGAATTCCTGAAAGAGTCTTTTCATCCCTGACAGAATGAATCAAACGTGTAGCGGGGGATGTTAAGAAAGCTGCTGACATAAAATCAGCTAGAAAAATATTTAGACAACCTTGTTTGCCCCAAACACATCAAGTATTATAAATACAGGATCCTACACACATCTATAACGGGTGGGGGCATCAGGGAAGATCAGCCACTACCCCACACACTCTGTAAACAGGCAATCTTCCAAGAGGGCTGGAGAGGCGACTCATCGCTAGCAATCTGCCAAAACTCCCATGTTAGTTTGGTATCTTGGCTACAATCTTGGCTACTTCAGATGTAGCATCTTACATCTGAGTTGAAGTGTCTTAAGATTTTCAGACATCTAGTTGATTTTGAATGGGGAGTAGAAATGCCTCTTTCTTGCCATCACTCACTATCAGACATGATAGACATTACATTACATTTACATTTACCTTATCCAGAGGGACTTACAATTGGTACAACCTTACAATCCAAGCAATTGTGGGTTAAGGGCCTTGCTCAGTGGAAGCTTGGCAGAGGTGGGATTTGAAACCTGGACCTTCTGGTCCATAGTCCAGTACCTTACCCGTTAGGCTACCACAGTCCCACAACTTGAGTTGCACTTGAGTCTTTTTCCAAACCTTAGCCACCCATGACCTCTCCTAGCAAGTGAGTGTGCAATTCGTGATGATCAAATTACTCCATTACCATCAAAGAAAATGAGTTTGGGTTTTGGAAAGGAGGTTACACAAAAATAAGTACCATTTAATTCTAATTTGCTTATTAATATAGCTCATTTTCATTTTATTTTCATTATAAAAACACAGAGGTGCTGGGTGGGGAGGTGAGGGTCTGGAATCTGGCAGTTATGGATTTCTCTGCTCCTACCCAACAGCTAAACCAGACAGAGTGAAATGCTACATGCAGTAAATGCTATGTTTAAAGCAAAGGAGCAAACCCATTTGTAGACTAGCATGTATTTTGGATCGCATGTATGCTAGCTAGCACAATAGCTAATTCAGCTGACGTTGTCTAGTTTTCAGTTGTAGTATCAGATTATTTACCTTTGAAACATACTAAAACTACAGCTGTATGAGCTATTACGCTAGCTAGCCAGCATACTTGTTAGACAAACTATAGGCTAACTAGCCTTTTCAGCTTGGTATGTCTCTTTCCTTTAAATACAGCATTTACTGCATGGAGCTTCAGTTCTGCCCTTCAAGCTGAATGTTTTTCTAGGAAGACTCGATTCTGATTCTCATACTGGGACTCCACTTGCCCTCATCCTGCTTCCCTCTACTCGGACAGTAGAGACTCAACATTCAACTTGGACTTGTATGCTAGAGACTAGACGCTTGATTTGGACTCTCATGCTAGAGACTGAGACTCGACACGGACTTGGATGCCAAAGACTTGAGACTCAGACAAACATTCTAGATACTCTACTCTAGCTTGCATAGTAAATATTCAGACTCGACTCAGACTCACATGCCAGACGTTCAAGACTTACTCAGACTGAAACAATTCCTGAATATTTCTGTTCACCAAACTTCTGAAAGACCGGTCAACTGCCTGTCATTTGACCTCTGTGATGTCTTCCTAGAAGCGCCCTGCTGGTTGGCCTGCTTATACCTATAAGCACTGAGCAACAGTCATGTTACCACAGTGACCAAAAAACTTAAACCAAAGATTTTAATCTTTGCACTCGATCAAATTCCAGCACCCTGCACTCTGCTTTATCACTTGGCACCCATAAATTTTGAAATTCACACTGGTGCAACCGAGTTTCAAATTGTTTTGCTCCTATTTGCATGTTAGCCACTCATAATTGCGATACTATTTTCTGTCAGCAGGTGTCGCAAGGGTTCACAAACTAACTTTGATTAGGACGTGAATAATATTATGGCACGAGTGAGCTAAATGAAAAGACCATCAGATATGTTATGCATTAGATCTAATGATATTTTTTATAAATTGTCATGGGTCTCAATTATTTATTTTGTTAAAGAGTGAAAAGCATAAAATAACTGACACTGATAAATAATGAAACTGAACTGAAAACAGAATAGGCTATATTATTGGACCAACAAGATGTATTTGATAAATACATCAAGTCTTTACAAATTTCATTGACCCAACTTTTGGTTGGTCCTAAATTCAAGGGTTTTCAGCAGAACTTAAAATATGCATTTCACAGAACTTAAATTTGGGCAACTAAAAAATTAGGAGCAACGGGTCATAAAGAATTTTTAAGTTTGTTGAGAATCTCTCAATATCTAAGTGTGATAACCGCTAACAAAGCATGATATTTAGTTAAAATCACATGATGCGCTCGGGCAAGTTTGCGTCTATATAATCCACCCAGACAAGACTCTATTCAGTTGCAACATGTTGTGCAAATCTTATGAACCACATCAAAATCAATGTGAACCAAGCAATAACTTGATCATATTGCACAGTTTTTTGTGTTTAAAACATAATGGCACAGTCAACAAGATGAAACCGCTGGTGGACCAAATTCCACTGGTGGATTTTCTGCATGTGGTCCAGCAGAGTGGCTCATTTCCTGCTAGACTGTATAAAACACAGAGGTATGCCACAGTGTAATTCTAACCCACATGCTCTAGCCATGTAACTGACATTAAAAAACAAAATCCCCAATGCTGCGACTATTACCTAAACACTCAGGTTCTACCTTGAAAAGGAGGAATTATGAAACTTCATCTTCATTCAAGAAAATATATGAGATGTCTAAAAATGCCCAATATTAAGCTTTATGAAACACTAAGTGGAGAGAAAAAAGTAGATAGCATTAAATTGGAAACAGCATTTCAGACCAAGAAGTTATTAAAATTATTTTTTCCACTGAATTTTAAGCAGACTATGATTATGTCCTTCCATCAGGCTGAGATGGAGATGTATTAACTTTGATTTGACTGGTTAATTTTAGACATTTTTTTAAAATTGACTATGAATTGCCTGCTTTTATTTATAACCTTAGCAGGTATATCAGTGTAGCTCAGTTTAGGAACACTGAACTGTAGTAAAAGATGGCCAGTGGTGCTTGAAAGTTTGTAAGCCCTTTAGAATTTTCTATATTTAAATATGACCTAAAACATCATGAGATTTTCACACAAGTCCTAAAAGTAGATAAAAAGAACCCAGTTAAACAAATGAGAAAAAAATATTATACTTGGTCATTTATTTATTGGGGAAACTGATCCAATATTGCATACTAGTGAGTGGAAAAAGTATGTGACCTTCTAGGATTAGCAGTTCATTTGTATGTGAAATTAGAATCAGGTGTTTTCAATCAATGGGATGACAATCAGGTCTGAGTGGGCACCCTGTTTTATTTAAAGAACAGGGATCTATCAAAGTCTGCTCTTCACAATAGGTTTGTGGAAGTGTATCATGGCATGAAGAAAGGATATGTTGATGCTCATCAGGCTGGAAATGGCTACAAAACCATCTCTAAACAGTTTGGACTCCACCAATCCACAGTCAGACAGATTGTGTACAAATGGAGGGAATTCAAGACCGTTGTTACTCTCCCCAGGAGTGGTCGACCAACAAAGATCACTCCAAGAGCAAGGCATGTATGGTAATAGTTGGTGAGGTCACAAATGACCCAGGGTAACTTCTAAGCAACTGAAGGCCTCTCTCACATTGGCTATGTTTAATGTTCACGAGTCCACCATCAGAAGAACACTGAAACAACAATGGTGTGCATGGCAGGGATTGCAAAGGAGAAAGCCACTGGTCTCCAAAAAGAACATTGCTGCTCGTCTGCAGTTTGATGAAAATTATGTGGACAAGCCAGAAGGCTATTGGAAGAATGTTCTGTGGACGGATGAGATAAAAATAGAATTTTTGGTTTAAAAAACAAAAGCGCTATGTTTGGAGAAAGGAAAATACTGCATTCCAGCATAAGAACCTGATCCCATCTGTGAAACATGGTAATGGTAGTATCATGGTTTGGGCCTGTTTTTGCTGCTGGGCAGGACGCTTGCCATCAGTGACGGAACAATGAATTCAATAATTCTAAAGGAAAATGTCAGGACATCTGTCCATGAACTGAATCTCAAGAGAAGGTGGTCATGCAGCAAGACAACGACCCTAAGCACACAAGTCCGTTTCTACCAAAGAATGGTTAAAGAAGAATAAGTTAATCTTCTGGAATGGCCAAGTCAAAGTCCTGACCTTAAGCCAATTGAAATGGTGGAAGGACCTGAAGCGAGCAGTTAATGTGAGGAAACCCCACCAAACATCCCAGAGTTGAAGCGTTCTGTATGGAGGAATGGGCTAAAATTCCTCCAAGCCAGTGTGCAGGACTGATCAACAGTTACAGGAAATGTTTAGTTGCAGTTATTGCTGCACAGGGGGGTCACACCAGATACTGAAAGCAAAGGTCCACATACTTTTGCCACTCACTAATATGTAATATTTGATCATTTTCCTCAATAAATAAATGACCAAGTATAATGTTTTTGTCTCATTTGTTTAACTGGGTTCTCTTATCTACTTTTAGGACTTGTGTGTAAATCTGATGATGTTTTAGGTCATATTTATGCAGAAATATAGAAAATTCTAAAGGGTTCACAAACTTTCAAACACTACTATATTAATACTTGCTTAATTGACAAAAACTCATTCAAATATCAAAAATGTTTCATATTTCAAAACGCTTTTTAATGGAAATCTAAGCATTTTACATTTATTTACATTTACAGCATTTAGCAGACACCTTTATCCAGACTGACTTACAATTGGTACAGTCTTACAATCCAAGCAATTATGGGTTAAGGGCCTTGCTCAAGGACACAACAGTGGCAGCTTGGCAGAAGTGAGATTTGACCCCTGGATTTGTCAGTGAAATGTATTTCAGAATCCATAAAATTTAGATGGAACTACTTTTTCAGAGAAGAGTGTTCGTGGTTATGCATCACTGATGTCATTTACTTACTTACTCTCTAGTGATTGCAAGTTAGGCTAAATAAAACAGAAGGTGTTTACAATATATTTTGACTCATCCACAGTACTTTATTGTTTAAATGTATAAGTTGCAGTTTTGAATTTGGGGCAGCATGAAAGTGAAAGTGGTTAGTGCTCACAGCACCATACAGTAGATCCTTGGTTTTATTCCCATTCTGGATTACCCTTTCTCTGTAGTGATTTCATTTTCTCCTCATGTTCATGTGGGATTTCTGCATGTAATCCAGTTTATTTATACATTTTAAAGAAAGGTCAGTTGGTCTCTCTAAATTTTTCCACTGTGGGTGTGTGAGTGCATCTGCTCTTTGTGACTGATTGGCACCTTGTCACTCCTGAATTGAATTAGGCAGGTATGAAGATGAATGAGTTTTGAATTTACATTACAAACACAATATAGTTAAAAGTCTCTAGAAACTCAAAGTTGATGAACTGACTGGGAGGTTGAAACCTATGTAAGTGTCGCACTGAGGGCTACTGAAGTGTCCAGATGTGTTGTCTATGGAGATTCTATTCCTGTATGCTTCCTATTATAACCTGTTAGCAGTACGGGTGGCTCAGAAAACAGATTCACAACAGAGATCACTATTTAGAATGGATGTCTACATACTTTTGTCCGTACAGTGCTGTTATCAAATTTCACATTTGACTTCCATGACAACAGTCTTGCTCATGTTGATACACCAAATAAAACTTCCATTGAAATACACTGGAGCATTTTTGAGGTTTACATTTATGTGTGATTTAACAAAAATACATGTATACTATCTGCAATTAGGAACCAATGTCAATATGATCCAAATATTAAAAATGCAAATACAATCCCAAATCAGAAAAAGGACTGAAATATGTGAATCCCTCCCACTCTTTATTTGAGGAACATTGTGTTTAAACATTTCAATCATTTTCTTACACATTTGTTAATAAACTGGAGATCCTCTGCCCATCTTTACTCCTCAAAGACTCAGCCTTTCCTGGATGCTGCTTTTTCTTCCAAATCATGATTATAATTACCTGTTGCTATCACCTGTTTCTAATCATATCATTATTTAGTACTCATTAGTTCTCATTTCTAGCCCTAAATTGTCCCTGTCTCAACTTTTTTTGGAATGTGTTGCAGGCCTGAAATGCAGGAATGGATGTTTATTAACAAATGAAATGAAGTTGACCAGAAAAGAAACGTAAATATCTTGGGTTCATACTGTCTGCAATGAAATAAAAGTAAAAGGAAATGTAAGGGACACTGCATATATTTTTATTTGCATTTTCCATACCATCCAAACTTCTGATTTGGGGTTGTACACCACATATCCAAACGTATGGTGTCAGTCAACCCCTTCTAATTACACCCTCTGCTAACAGGTGCATAAAACCAAGACAACAACCATGCATGGACATCTTAACAGACTAACTCTGGCAGTAGAATGGGCACGTGAAAGTGCTGAGTGACTTTGGCACCGCCATAGGATGCCACATTCTCTAACAGGTTGGTTTGTCAGATTTCTGCCCTGTAAGTGCTGTAACTGTAAAGTGGAAAAGTCTGAGAGGAAGAGATCAGCCAGAAAGTGGTAGGCCACACAAGTTCACAGAACAAGACTGCCAAGAGCTGAAGTGCATAGCATGTAAAAAATTGTCCGTCCTTGGTTCCATTAGTAATTTCCAAACTGCCTCTACAAGCAATGTCAGCACAAGAACTGTCCACTGAGAGCTTGATGGTTTGGATTTTCAGAGCAGCCAAAAACAAGTCTGAAATCACCGTCCAATCCAAGCGCTGGTTGAGATGGTGTCATGAACACAGTTATTAGACTCTGGAGAGGTGGAAACATGTCCCTGAAGCGACAAAAGCGTCACTATCTGGCAGTTTGACAGATAATATACAACCCCAAATCAGAAAAAGTTGGGACGGTATGGAAAATGCAAATAAGAAAAATATGCAGACTCCCTTACATTTCATTTGACTTTCATTTCATTGCACACAGTATGAACCTAAGATCTTTAATATTTTTGAAATTCAGTGCATAAAGGACAAGGGTACAAGCCTAAACTGAAGAGACGTGATCTCTGATCCCTCAGACAGCACTGCATCATGAACCCTCATTCATCAGTAGCTGATAGAATCACATAGACAAGAGATTACTTTAACAAAGCTTTATCAAGCATTACAATACAGAGTTACATTCACAAATGCCACTTAAAACGTTACTGTGCAAAAAAGAAGCCTTATGTTAACCATGTCCAGTTAACCTTGGTTAACATAAGTTGAGCACAAAAGAACTGAAATATCTTGGGTTCATACCACCCCACCTTTTTTCTGATTTGGTGTTGTAGGTTTGCTAGATGCCAGGATGATACAAGAGTTGCTTATTATAATGGCAACAATGGAACTCAGTGGGTTGAATCCGGTTCTGTCTGATGGCTGAGTCATGGCAGCGTCACAGCGTAGGGTTCAGTTCTGGTACAATCTCTTTGTCTATGCATGTGCTGTGCCTCGCCATGGGCTTACACTTTCAGCCTTTCAGGGTTCCTCAAGGACACTGCAGCTGGGCGTGTTATAGCACAGGCATGGCAGGGATGCCCACACATGACAGTCTAGGGCTGTTTTTCATGATTTGGGCTGGACCCCTTGTATGAAATGACATTCTAGAGAATGGTGAGTGTGCAGTGTCTAATTGCTGTTAGGAGTTCATAGTATGGCAGCCATCTGCAAGTGCACTAATATACCTCTCAGTTTTATGAGGCCAGAAAGGGAAGAATGCATACATTTGTAACATATAAAACAGAAGTTAGTTTTATTGTTACAGTGGGATTGTATATAGCTTCCATAGTCTATAAAGGTAAATCAGCACGATTTGGAGGCAGGTTTCTTCTGCACTCATGGCAAAGCTAAAGGTCTTGAGGGATTGTTCTTGTTTCACTGATGATGCAACTGCTTCTGGGTCTTGGCCAAGCTTGAAAATACTACTAATATAACATGCCTAACAGCCTAAGATTATATATTCTAACCTAATTTACAGTAACCCGCCCATTGTGTCAACAAAGAGGTAAATAGATATACTAACACCATGTTCTGTTATGCAATCATCATATTAACACACATGGATGCCATTGTAATGACAGGGTCCGGTTTTCACTCAACAGCTGTGCATGTACTGTATTTCACAAGTGGTTGCGCTTCAGAAAAATCCAGAACCCACTGTGGAAAGTAGGATGTTCTGATTTATGCATAAGTGCAAATGCTGATTTATTCTATGACCACAGCGCAAGTGATATTTCTTGTAAGTGTAGGGTATCGAAAGCTACATATGCACACTCTCACTGGGGTAGTTTTTGTGAAAGTTTTATTTGAGTTGTGTTTTATAGACTTGACAGGCAGTTTGTCTGGACTGCAGCGGCTCTTGGGAACGTGTACAAGAGGTGCTCGCCATGACGTGAATCATCAATTTGTTGGTTTCGTGTTACCAATTGAGGATTTTGATGGAAGCTAATCCTAGCGTATTCCCTTAATGTGTTTCTGCAGTAATGAATGTGTGTTTGCTAGAGCCCAAGAAAGAGAAAATGGTGTGTGTATTTTTGTGTTTGTAAGATTTTTAACATTTCGAAATGTTACATTTTGATGGCTTTTCACATAACACTATAGTTGTGCAGCCAAACTGATAGTATAAGTAAGCACAAACAATCTTGTGTAATTACAAATAACTTAAATCCACATGTGCACTTTATGTGCACTGATATTCCCTAACGCTAAAAAAAAATAATTTGCGCCATTAGTGAGCAACGCAGTTAGAGAAATTATGCGCGGTTGGCCACACAGAATTAATTTGCTTTAGGGGCAATTTCATTTAAGAAAAGGAAAATAAAAAGAACCATTCTGATAGAGAATAATGAAAACCACTACAGCAGCTAAACGAGTGAATCAGTTAAGCGTTCTGGAGTAAATAGGAGGGCTTATCTAATGCCGCAATTTTGACTATGACTGATTAGATGCAGTAAGTTTAATATCTAATGATAGCCATTAAACCCCATGATAAGCAGAATATAAAATCCTGTGATGTGGTTTCACAATTACACTGAATGCAGCCTAACCATTTAAAACTATGGCGTCATGACCAAAGACCCATGAGAGTTTAGCGTTAGTGTGTGTATATATAAACAAATCTTAAAAGCAGCCATGGTAGCTGTTAACCTGGTTTATAGCCTGCTTGTTCTTGTTTTCGTCCTGTTTCTGTGGTTTTATTGACATACTTATAGAAGCAGCAAAAAAAAGTGTTTTCTTTAAAAGTTCTGAAAGTAACCCAACTTTTCTGGCAGTTATATATTTCAAGAACTGACGCACTAATGCCTTTATTGTTTCTGCTGATACTCTTGTTCAGCTGAGACTCACTGTAAAGCCAGAGAAGGGCTTTTAGACCATTGTGGATAAATGTGAGGAGCAGTGTGAAAGCCCAGATGAAGCATGTGGGGTTTAAAATACCTCCAGCACACCATGTTTTTGGAATCACTTCCAGCTGTTTCTCAGCCACTAATGGCACCTTGGGCCCACTCTGCTGTTTCAACGCAGGCCAAGTCTCCCACCACCCCCAACCTAACTTCTGTTACAAATCGAGGAGGCTTTCAACTACTGTGTAAGAAATAGGTTAAACTCTCAAAGAGTTGTTTGGTGATGAATGCAAGTTTGTGTCACTGCTCAAGATAAATAGCATGCAGGGGTACCATTAGCTTCACATGGGGAGGTGAATCCTGTAATCTCCATTTTCTATTAGGGATGTGAATTATGGGAGTTTGGTGCCACGTATTTCATTTCGTTAAGGATTTTTTCCACCTCTAAGCAGTGTTTGAATCAAAGCAGGAAACCTAAAATTTATATGAACATGAAGTTCTGTTACAACTGAACCTGTTACCATGGTTAAAGGAAAAAACAGCCTGGACCTGGGCCTGCAGCAGACCTACAATGGGTGCTGTGAACGCTTCCACACCCATGACCAACTATGCAGACCAGCGCCAATTTGGGGGTTAAAGGGTCGATTGGTATACCCATCCCAGGCTCTGCACTCCACAACAATAATTATTTGCACATATATTAGGTGTGATGTTGGCCTCTTGGATTTAAGCAGAATTATGTCAGAGAAATACAGACACACACACACACACACACACACACACACACACACACTATATGCACTACATACTATAACAGTATGTAGACACACCTTGTAAATTGTGGTGATCTCTTGTTATTTCAGCCACATTCACTGCTAATATGAAGCATACAGGCATGGAATCTAAATAGACAAACAGTGGCAGTTGAATGGGTTGCACTGAACACCTCAGTAACTCTCTATATGACTCTTACAATATATCAGTGTATCTTTCTGCCCTGCCCTACTAAAACAAAGATAAATAAATAAATGGTTTGCCAATTTGCTGGAGAGCTTGGCTGGCTTGCACATACCCCTGACCTTAACTTTGTCAGACACCTTTAAGATAAACTGTAATGCTAGCAGTGAGCCAGGGCTTATCATATTCCAAAATCTAGTGAAAAGCTTCTCAGAAGAGTGAAGCCTGTGGTAGCAGCAAATGGAAAACAAACTACATACTAGTACCCATGATTTTGGATGTTATCTTTAGGTGTTCACACTTTTGGCTGTATAAAATACATTGGGCGAAGCCACTATGTAGCCACTATGCAGCTTCGAATATGCTACTTTATACACTATATTTAATTGACAGTGTCTTTACAGGTATGCGCCGCTTCGTGACCATCCAATCAACATACATTCACCTGAGGATTTAAGAATTGTAATAGGAAATAAATATCTGTCTTTCATACATCTAATAATCTTCTGAATGACAGAAAAATCACAAGCACATCTACAACTTACACAAATATGTACAGTTTCTCTTCATTTACACAAATTTGGGAAATAATCAGTGATTGACGATTGCAAAGCACATGAAGTCCAGTCTGCAAGCAATAACAGACCAGGGCTGTTCATCATCCGGTGTTGCAAGTTCTGATTGTTCAAAATAGCGCATCAGCATGTCAATCATGTGTCACAGGCTTTAGACCAATTAAAAGACTGACGTTGAGATTTACACATCAATGGAGCAATAACAATTAGCAGCTGGACATCAGCAGAATGAACAGGGTCAAAATCTGCCAGCAAGGTGAACAGCCAGCTGAAGAGAGAGCAGGGAAGGCGACCCTGTCGGTAGGATTAAAGTGACACCTACTGACCAGTGGGCTGAAAACTTGGCAGCTGAGCAGAGTGGAATTTCATTGCTGGCAAGATATTTGTCATATTTCAGGAATGGCGAGGGTGAGAGCCGAGGTTGGCGGATTTTTGAGGTACAGTGCATGGAGGGAAATCCGTTTTGAGATCACAGGTGGCAAGAGATGAGTTTGGTGAGATAATAGGGGCGAGATAACGAGGTTAGACTCTACTATGTGCAAATTACTTAAACAACTGAGTGACTATATGGTAATGTTCGGTCAACGTCCATTTCGGTGAACATCCTGTGTGACAGAACGTAATGCCAACATTAAACGCACACCTGCATATCCGTGCTCCATTTGACCCTAGAGGCAGTGTTCAGTGATTCAGACAATCCAGTAATATTATACTGAAAACAGTAGCTAAATGTGAATTGATACCTCTTTTTTAGGCTGACTTCAGTTTTACCAATCCAGAAAGTAGGTATTGGTATCATTCGTTATTGGTGTAAATTAGTGTAATGTTCCTTAAGAGAAAAATATCTCTTCTGGTACACAGCCTTTGTTAAAATGTGAGTGCAGTCCATGAAAACCTACAGTGTACAACATTTAAAGAACTTCTGTTCACTGTGTCTTTATGGTCTTTTCACATTATGTCTTTTTTTGTACGGTGCAGTTAAATCACTAGAAGCACACAAAGTACACTGCTCAAAAAATAAAGGGAACACTCAAATAACACATCCTAGATCTGAATGAATGAAATATTGTCATTGAATACTTTGTTCTGTACAAAGTTGAATGTGCTGACAACAAAATCACACAAAATCATCAATGGAAATCAAATTCAAATTTATTAACCACTGGAGGCCTGGATTTGGAGTCACACACAAAATTAAAGTGGAAAAACACACTACAGGCTGACTCAACTTTGATGTAATGTCCTTAAAACAAGTCAAAATGAGGCTCAGTAATGTGTGTGGCCTCCACGTGCCTGTATGACCTCCCTACAATGCCTCGGCATGCTCCTGATGAGGTGGCGGATGGTCTCCTGAGGGATCTCCTCCCAGACCTGCACTAAAGCATCCGCGAACTCCTGGACAGTCTGTGGTGCAACGTGACGTTGGTGGATGGAGCAAGACATGATGTCCCAGATGTGCTCAATTGGATTCAGGTCTGGGGAATGGCAGGCCAGTCCATAGCTTCAATGCCTTCATGTTGCAGGAACTGCTGACACACTGCAGCTACATGAGGTCTAGCATTGTCCTGCATTAGGAGGAACCCAGGGCCAACCGTACCAGCATATGGTCTCAAAAGGGGTCTGAGGATCTCATCTCGGTACCTAATGGCAGTCAGGCTGCCTCTGGCTGTGCAGCCCTCCAAAGAAATGCCACCCCACACCATTACTGACCCACTGCCAAACCGGTCATGCTGAAGGATGTTGCAGGCAGCTGATCGCTCTCCACAGCGTCTTCAGACTCTGTCACGTCTGTCACATGTGCTCAGTGTGAACCTGCTTTCATCTATGAAGAGCACAGGGTGCCAGTGGCGAATTTGCCAATCCTGGTGTTCTCTGGCAAATGCCAAGCGTCCTGCACGGTGTTTGGCTGTGAGCACAACCTCCATCTGTGGACGTCAGACCCTTATACCATCGTCATGAAGTTGGTTTCTAACCGTTTGTGCAGACACATGCACATTTGTGGCTGGAGGTCATTTTGCAGGGCTCTGGCAGCGCTCCACATGTTTCTTCTTGACCAAAGACGGAGGTAGCGGTCCTGCTGCTGGGTTGTTGAACTCCTACGGCCTCCTCCACGTCTCCTGGTGTACTGGCCTGTCTCCTGGTAGCGTTTCCAGCTTCTGGACACTACGCTGACAGACACAGCAAACCTTCTTTCCACAGCTCGCATTGATGTGCCATCATGGATGAGCTGCACTACCTGAGCCACTTGTGTGGGGTGTAGAGTCCATCTCATGCTACCGCGAGTGTGAAATCACCACCAACATTCAAAAGTGACCAAAACATCAGCCAGAAAGCATAGGTACGGAGAAGTGGTCTGTAGTCCCCACCTGCAGAACCACTCCTTTATTGAATGTGTCTTGCTAATTCCCAATAATTTCCACCTGTTGTCTATTCCATTTGCACAACAGCATGTGAAATTGATTGTCAATCAGTGTTGCTTCCTAAGTGGACAGTTTGATTTCACAGAAGTTTGATTTACTTGGAGTTATATTGTGTTGTTTAAGTGTTCCCTTATTTTTGAGCAAGTTGTATTTACAGTGCATTTAAAAGCCTTACATAAAAAGTCCTTACATTGGTCACATATCCCTGAAAACCATTTCTAATCTAACCTTTCCAGGGCAGTATTTACACATTATAAACCCTCAATGTCAAAGGTGAATATAACTTAATAACTTACATTTATATAACTGCTACAAAGGTTATGATATAAGTTGAGAAGCCACATTGGTGTGTAGCCCATTGTCTCACAGCAAGAAGTCCGGGTTCGATCCACAGGTGGAGCGGTCTAGGTCCCTTCTGTGTGGAATCTACATGTTCTCCCCGTGTTTCCTCCCACAGTCCAAATACATGCATTAGGGTAATTAATTCAACTAAATTGGCCCGACCTGAATACATACAGTGGTGCTTGAAAGTTTGTATACCCTTTAGAATTTTTTAGATTTCTGCATAAATATGACCTAAAATATCATCAGATTTTCACACAAGTTCTAAAAGTACTGTAGATAAAGAGAACCTAGATAAACAAATGAAATATTTTACTTGTTCATTTATTTATTGAGGAAAATGATCCAACATTACATGTTAGTGAGTGACAAAAGTATGTGAACCTCTAGGATTAGCAGTTAATTCGAAGGTGATATTAGAGTCAGGTGTTTTCAATCAATGGGATAACAATCAGGTGTGAGTGGACACCATGTTTTATTCAAAGACCAGGGATCTATCAAAATCTGCTCTTCACAACATGTTTGTGGAAGTGTATCATGGCACGAACAAAGGAGATTTCTGAGGACCTCAGAAAAAGAGTTGTTGATGCTCATCAGGCTGGAAAAGGTTACAAAACCATCTCTAAAGAGTTTGGACTCCATCAATCCATAGTCAGGCAGATTGTGTACAAATTGAGGAAATTCAAGACAATAGTTACCCTCCCCATGAGTGGTCAACCAACAAAGATCACTCCAAGAGCAAGTAATAGCTGGCGGACCTCAGAGTAACTTCTAATCAACTGAAGGCTTTTCTCACATTGGCTAATGTTAATGTTCATGAGTCCACCATCAGAAGAACACTGAAAAACAATGGTGTGCATGGCAGGATTGCAAGGAGAAAGCCTTTGCTCTCCAAAAAGAACATTGCTGCTCATCTGCAGTTTGCTAAAGATCACGTGGACAAGCCAGAAGGCTACTGAAAGAATGTTTTGTGGACAGATGAGACCAAAATAGAACGTTTTGGTTTAAAAGGCTTGCCATCATTGATGGAACAATGAATTATGAATTATATCAGAGAATTCTAAAGGAAAATGTCAGGACATCTGTCCATGAACTGAATCTCAAGAGAAGGTGGGTCATGCAGCAAGACAACGACCCTAAGCACACAAGTCGTTCTACCAAAGAATGGTTAAAGAAGAATTAAGTTAATCTTCTGGAATGGCCAAGTCAAAGTCCTTCAGTTGAAGCTGTTCTGTACAGAGGAATGAGCTAAAATTCCTCCAAGCCGGTGTGCAGGACTGATCAACAGTTACAGGAAACATTTAGTTGCAGTTATTGCTGCACAGGGGGGGTCACAACAAATACTGAAAGCAAAGGTTCACATACTTTTGCCACTCACTAATATGTATTATTGGATAATTTTCCTCAATAAATAAATGATCAAGTATAATATTTTTTGTCTCATTTGTTTAACTGGGTTCTCTTTATCTGCTTTTAGGACTTGTGTGAAAATCTGACGATGTTGTAGGTCATATTTATTCAGAAATACAGAAAATTCTAAAGGATTCACAAACTTTCAACACCACTGTATATGACTAGCTTTGAAGTAATCTTGTGTATCGATATAACCTTGTGTCTGGCCATTGATGCTGGTAGCGATGTTAAATAAACAAACAAACATTAAGTTTTTTAATGTTCTGATCAGTTAATAAAATCTAATAAATAACTGCTTTGGATAAATAAAACCAAATGCTGCTTGAGGATTTAACTACAAGTAGTTCATGGTAGCACAAAAAAATTACCATGGCTGGAAAGGTGCTTTCAAAAAGGTTTCAGGATAAAGTTGTAAAGGTACAAGTCAGAAAAAGGATACAAAAATATTTTGTGGGCTTTAACTATCCTTTGGAGTACTGTTCAGTGCATTACAAAGAATTGGAAAGTGTATCAAGTATAGAAATGGAAAGGCATCAACAACACCTTGCCATAATGGTGTCTCCAAACTGGATGACCTGTGCAGGATATTGATCAGGGAAGCTACTACCAAGAGGTCAGTGGCAACTTTTCAGTATTTAAAAGTCTTTATGGCTGAGATGGGTTGGTCTTTGCCTGTGACAACATTCTCATACAATTTAAACAAAGCCTGGATTAGCCGCTAAAGACAATAAGGTTCCAGTCCATAGCAGACCAGGTTTCTCTTTCATTACACCACTGCAAATGAAGGCGATGTTGGTTAGCTGGCTATCTGGCTGGCAGGATATGTTATGGGTGCCATGACAACAAATTTCCTTCAATTACGTACCTGGAAATGGTCTGGGTAGAAGTGGTGGTGTGTAGTGAAGGTGCCACCTGCGTCTGGATGGTGGTCAACAAAACCGTGGGATCTGCTCGTGGTTGTCAGTGGATCAAAGAATCCTCTGGTGGTCGGTTTGGGCCATCTAGAGTCTGTTCGCCATGTGTGTGTGCCCTCACGGAACCACTGCCTATAACACCTCTGAATGGCCTAGATGGCAGAAAATTTGTCTAAGCGACCATCCTGCTTCTCTCAGTCCAGTGATGTGCCCCATCTCAAAGTCTTTCAGCTGTATGGCAAAGATGGGAAAAAGCCTCTTCTGGAAAACGTGCCAGTTCCCTTCTGAAGTCATGTCGCAAAATGATTATATGAAATTTTGGGCTGAAATCAAATTACAGTGTATGGCGAAAATAAAACAAAGCACATCCCCTAAGATACTGTACACCATACGTACTGTGAAGCTTTCTGACACCATTGTTGTGAAGGTGTTTTTCTTCATCAAGGACTGTGAAATGGGTCAGAACTGAAGGGAAAATGGACGCCGTCAAAAACAGCAAAATCTTAAGGAAAATCTGTGGCCCACTGCTACACAGTTGGTTCAGGGCAGGTGGCACCCCTTCCAGCATGAAAACAACCCTGAACACATAAAAATCAAACAGACAAACAACGCACCCAAAAGCCAAACAAACACTTGCAGTGTCTTAAGCATGGGACATTGATTATCCTTGACTGGCCATGCCAATGCCCTGACTTAATTCTAATGAAAAGAGCATTCTGCTATTTGACTGAACCTGAACAAATCTGCAAGGAATAATGGCCAAATATTCCCCAGTCTAGGTGTACAAAGATGGTAGAGACATACCCAGACAGATTGATGGCTGTAATAAAAGCAAAAGGCTGTACCAAGTATTAAATCAGGGGACTAATCACTTTTCCAACCCTGTTCTATTATTTTTTTTCATTTGACATTCATTTTCAGAACCGTTTTTAAAATCTTATTACTACCCTTTATCTGTTGTAAGGCAAATGTGTAAATAAAGCTGTAAAAATACATTTTTAATGTACATTGATTTCTAGATGTAATACGAGACATTTTCAAAGGGGTATATCACTGTATTTTATTACAAAATGTGAATTATGCAATTATAAAATAATATGCATATGTTCTATCTATTTCACAGCTCATGTGGCATGGATGAGGACTTGGGTTCAAACTATGTACTTTAGGTTACGGGGGCCTGCAATGGACATGCATCCCAACCACGGAAGACCTCAACACCCCCACTTTCTTCAAAATGCATTTTATTTATATATAGAGTAGTGCTTAAAAGTTTGTGAACTCCTTAGATTTTTCTATATTTCTGCATAAATATGACCTAAAACATCATCAGATTTTTACACAAGTCCTAAAATCAGATAAATAGAACCCGGTTAAACAAATGAGATGAAACTATTATACTTAGTCATTTATTTATTGAGGAAAATTATCCAATATCCAATAATGTTGTTTTTTAACAACAGAACATTGTTTCCGATGTTACAACTAAACATCATTAAACATTTTTACTGATGGAGTGGGCGTTACTGAGCAGTCATCACAGTTTAGCATAGATTTTCGATGTTCAACAGGTTTAATTTGACTTAAAATCAAATGACTTAAATATGACATCAAATTCATTTCTTTACCACAATCCTCAGTCTTATGATAGGTGTCATTTGGTTTGGCCAATATATTAACTGTGTCATCCACATTCATTCATTCATTCAAATGTTCACTTTATTATTCACTTGATCCTGGACAGGGTCGCAGGAGAGCTGGTGCCTAGCCAGCGGCACAGGGCGCAAGGCAAGAACAACCCTAGACAGGGCACCAATCCATTATAGGGCATCAACAGTGAACACTAATACCAAGTTTCCGAATAGTTCACTTACATGTTGGAATTGGATCGAGTAAACACAACAAAGACTTAGACAAGTTGATTAGAGAAGACACTTCAGTATTTAACATATTCTCTGTAATAAAATATGAACTTTATGTTAAAAGTATGAACTTTACGATAAGCCTAATTTCTTTTTACATAATAATTAAAGAAATTCATGAAATAATTTTACTCCTTCACAGCACTGATAATTAACACTATCAGTAAGAGTAACAAGACAGTACAACTTGCCCAAACCCAGGAAATCAGCAAACTAACCTAGGTCACAATGTCAGAAAGCAAATTACTTACTAGTGCTTCCATAGCCAAGAACACTAGCTAGGTTATTGGGACATCAAATGCTTGTAATGGAGATGAGTGAAGAGGCAAATGACAGGGTCTTGGTTCCATAAGAGAAGATTACAGGGACTTTCTCTCACTTCCTGCTGATGCATAAGGTTGGAATATGGCACACATCAGTGAATGTGTCAGCACTTTTTGCCACCTACGCAGGTGAGATCAAACCATAGGTTAGTCAAATAAATGGAAGAAGGAGCAGTATTCTTCACACCTGTGAACAACTGACAATACTTTGACTGTTCAAATTCGCTATCCCACCAACGCAATGACGGAGGTTTCATTCCCAGAGATGCCTTCGGACCTGTTTGGGCATCTTACAGGCATGATTGACTGTTCCTGAGGGATTCCTTCCCCATTCTGACAGCTTCAAAAGTAAAACTATTAACAGATCCCTGTGTTCAATCCCAACCTTGGACTCCTGTGCATGTTCTCCGCATGTCTGTGTTGGTTTATGCAAAGTACTCTTAATTGGTGGCTCTATATTGCCCCTATATGAATGTGTCTGATTAGTAGCAATATAACCTTGCTCTTGTCATGAATGGCCATTGAAGCTGATGCAACGTTAAATAAAACAAAACAAACAAACAAATTACGCCATTCATCACCCCATTCATTATAGACTTTGAGTATTGTTGGTCGTGTGGGTCTAGTTGGATCCTGTGGTCAAATGTTATAATATCTATTATATTATGTTCTCCATGACATTTGACTTGCACTTACATTTAAAATAAGCATAGCTTTTTCACTAAATAGTTTTTTCAAAGTGACATTTTGGTCTCTATGTACTATTCATTACAGTAATATACATGTATTTTCCAGTATTTTGGAAGTTTACTTTTCCCCATGTCACAAACCCATTAGCCTATGTGCAATTCCAACATGGTAAGTCATAGGTTCACAAAATGTTCCACAGAAGGAAAATCTTTATGAACTGAAGATAATTACATCCAGGCAGATCCAACTTGATGGACAATATGCCAGTGAGCAAACCCCACTGAAATAAAAAAAAAGCTAATGCTCACCACTTTCTCCAGTCCTTGTAATACCATGACTCCCTTTCTGGTCAGAACCCACAGACAGTTTTTCCATTCCAGTTCCCACATGCTTGAGCCAGGTTATCATCTGATATGACCCAGCTGATGGTTCTTAAGGCCTAGACTAAACTAGCTGTAGATCACATAGTTTAAGGCATAGCTATCAAGTTTTTATTCTAAGCTAAAAATGCAGTGGTGCTTTATGTTTGTCCATGTCAAAATGCACTCATGCTCCTGTTTGTTTGAACAGGATTATATCAGACACTTTGCAAGAGAGGCTATCCTTGACATCATTAAGCTGAGACAGTTCAGATAACCTCTGACACCCTGCAGAATCAGAGAACAGCTTTACTGCTTGGTTTCACATAGTCTCACAGTATACATGCTATATACTGTAGCTAAAATAAACTCAAACTGATAGTCCAAAATGTTTAAATGCATATAAAGAGCAATGCGTATTTTATTGTTTGCTCTAATATTTTACTTAGCATGTCTTTAAAATATGTCTGTTATATATTCACAATGGAAAACTAGCCAAGACAGCAATGGGTAACAAGTAAAAAGACTACTCCAACATAATGTGTGAGAGGAACTAGGAAAATATACACACAACTGAAGTGCAGCTGTCTGGTGGTTTTCACCAAATTACAACCATTTTGCTTGGTGGTTTTCACAAATTACAAGCACATGGATTTGGTTTACCTTAATAGATCTAACAGAGGCTTTACACATTTTCAAACTTCGGGACCTTCATCTACATTTAAAATGTGAATATCCAGACTGTAATATACCAGAGGACTATAGCAGATCATTGCTTTGTCAGTCACACCTTCCGAAACGCACAAGCACATACGCCATGAGCACACTTTAATCATTCAGTCTGACTAATCTACTGCTGATGCTTTCTATGAGGTGTGGGTAGCTGCTCACATCAGTGGAACTACAGCGCTCCCATTAGTCCACCTGTGGAATTGCACGTTCTTTCAGCGAACAACTATCAACTCGTTCAGTTTACTCTGTGTACTATAGAAAAATTATAATAACATACAGTTAAGGAAGAAATGAAGAGACCACTCAATATTTTCTTAAAAACAACATGTATGGCAGCAATTCCATTCCTTCTGAAATCCAACACAGATACACCTCGTTCTACTTAATGAGGTGCTGATTAGTTGGTCACCTGAACCAAACCTTATTTATTGAGGAAAAGTACAAGACATATATTGATTTCGGAACTTACTCATTAACATACTCCTAAGTTAATACGTTAGTGTTGTTCCGTTGAATATAAACATTATCTTTGTAGTATTATTTGTATTAATAATCAAGATCTGAAAACACTGCATCTTTTCTTATTTTGACCAGATGTCATGTACAGCAAATAAATGTTACTGTCATTGCTGTAAATAACAACGTTTATTGGAGTTTGTCTGCAATTTAAAGAATAAAATAAAAATGTTCCATTTCACTCAAACACATACAGTACTCACAAATAGTAAAACTCGATAAACTGATCATTTTGCAGTGGTCTCAATTTTTTTACAGAGCTGAATATTTCATAAATAAAGTACAATCAAAAACCTCAAATAATTCCTATAGGCTACTTTGAATATTATTGGTTACTGTAGGATGCATGCCTGTTTGAGAGTGGTACTAACAAATCAAAACTGCTCTATATTAAAGCTTCAGATACTCACTTTATGCAAAGGGACACTTTATGCACTGCAATTTCACTTCTATGTACTATATTACATTTTCAATCAAAATTCTGTTGAGGATTAATTCATATAATACATTTCTAGAATCTGTTGACACCAAAGAAAACAGATGGATCCTTGATCAAGTCAGACCTCACGTTTTGCTTGGATCCTTTTATTTAGGACACATCATGAAAAGAACCAGTTCATTGCTAATTGTTGCCATTGTAAAAGACGATTATAGTTGGATGACGTATGAATAATGTGATGGTTGGATACAGTCATGGAAACATGAACAAAGCCAAACGGTATATATTGTAAACGGGAGTCTGAATTGTTAATCATAATTGTAGACTGCATGCAGACTGTTATGGATTTGTTTTTAATAAATTAGTAATTAATCACTTACTCTACTTAATTAAGTATGGAAAAAGAACCACAACTTACCTCTTACCCTCCCTACCCTCTTAACCTCCTATATGCCATGTCTTCCTTGAATTCCGAATGGTGAAGTTTACAATAGAGATATGAAAATAAAATTGATTATCTTCTTACAACAACACAAGTTAAGATCTGGGATAGATCAGGTGGTTAGTGAAATGTTATCCCTCACAATTGACATGTTGACTGAGGGAGAAATGTTCAGGAGTAAAGACCTGAGTCACTTCAAAATCACTGCGGTCAGAGCAACTCCTAAACCAATGTACAGCACTTTTTTTTTTTTTTTATAGTTTTGTTTCCTGAAATAATATGAGATTATGATGGACAATATCAAGCTGAACAGACACACACACGCGCACACACACAAAAATCAGATTTGCTAAATCGTGTAGGAATTTGGAAAAACTTATTTTAATCACATTAAATCGCTTAATATTTAATTGTACAATGATGTTCACACAACTGATCGTAAAATGCTTGCAACTCATTTTCATTTCTAATCAGCATCTGGTGCCTCTCGTTTCATTGTCAAACAACACTCGGCTATCATTAATGCATCCCAGTTGCCCTGATACCATTTTAATGGTCTTAATGCCCTGGTGAAACCTTTCACCATATTCAACACTGACTGTGAAAATAAAATGAATTTTCAGTTACTTTGCTCTTCATGTTTTAAGCATGTTGTCAATCAGCTGAGTGTAGTTTGGTGCTATGTAGGTATCAATTAATTTATAAACAACATCCTTACGTGACTTCCATGCTACGTTCTCTTGCCCCAATGGCAATTCTTCAAACTCCTTGTCAGTGATGATTTTCACCCAAATCTTGGCATAATTTATTGTTGGAAACATTGTCTCAAGTACAAAAATCCATCACATTCCTTGTTCATTGTTTTCACAAAATGTTTAATTAATCCAAGTTTTATACGAAGAAGAGAGAAAATGATCTTTTTTTGGTTCAACTAGTGGTTTATGCACCACACTTATCTGCCTTGGAACAAAATGCTTATGGAGCAGCCAGTTCATTTTAATGTAACGTGATTTGTTAGCGTGGCTATCCCATAGACAAAGGGTAGTACTAAGCCAATATTTTAGATCACCAGAGATGTTCCAGTCATAATTGTTTTTTCTGTGTGCGTTTCAACAACAGGTCCATGTTGTGTAGGTTTCTTTCAAGTGTACAACATAGCCAGTGGGTACATGGGTGGGCATTGCCATTGTGTAACAAAACTCTGAACAATCCATCAATGTCAATGCAGAAGCCATGGTTGCAAACCTGCATAAGGAAGTTGTTCTTCAAATGTTCTTGAAGGTTCTGAAAGATAGACATTTTTGTGTCTGGTGGCAGTAAACCCAATACTTATATCTAGAACCAGGTACTCCTGCTTTATCTTTTGTCAAGTCCCTGATCAGGTCAAGTAATACTGCTTGTGTTCAACAACTGGATCAGCATCTTGTACATCATGGGCAGGGAGACAAACATAGTTGCAAGGCAATATGACTAAGCTTACACAAGATGGTAATACAAGATGCTAATACAACTAAACAGTGTGAAATACAGCAGACCTAATCAATGTTAGAAGCAAAACAGACAGGCTGGGTGCTAACAGTAACAAGACAAAAACTGAGAAGTTATCATGCTACACTCATACAAACAAACAATGGGCAAACACAGTACAACAGGGAGCTTTAACACAATCACTAGACAGTGTGTCATTTCAGATGGACAGTGTTTGAACACACAGGGGTGTTAATACAAACAGGAGTGCTACTACTAACAGGAGTGCTAACAACACTGCTAGACAATGTTCTCATACAAACATGACACACTAAGTTACCAGCAGCAATGTAACCACTAAGTAACCAATAGACAGGCAAGGGGCTAATGGCTAAAACTGAAAAAAAAAACACATAAGCTAACACATAAGCATGCAAGACATGGAAGAGACATGAAACAAGAATTAGATACCACAAACCAGACAAGGAGCATGAAGACAATCAGGAACCGAGAATCACCAGGAGAGTGAAAAGGACAGACAAGGAAGTGCACATGGAGGGGAGTATTTATAAGGAGTGCACATTAGGCTCTAATTGCTCAGCTTGCTGTGGAAAGGGAAGAGGGACAGAGGAGAGCTATGCAGGGTGATGTGGCTCACCAGCCAATATCCTCCTGACAATCAGTGTCTGTGTCATTTTTCACATCTGGTTCATGCTGACTTTTTTTTCATTAGCAACTTGCATTCCACAAATAGCCTTCAGCTATCATTTTGTCATTTCATTATGCTTTAAGCAGAATATGTGGAATAGTCTGGATGGTTACACAAACCATGTCTGTTTGTAATATGGTGATCAACAGAAAACCTTGCATCTGATGTAATTACGCAAGTTAACTTTTGAAGATAGAGGAAAGAATGGATTCAACTAAACATCAGGAAATGCTGGAGGCAATGACCCACAGTGAAGAAGCTGGACCTGAAAAGAGGCTGGTTATCAAAAAACATACCTCAAAGTGACACTGACATGGTGGTTGTGTGTTGGTGTGTGCTTTGCTGGTATGCATGGATCAGACACAGCAGTGCTGTTGGAGTTTTTAAAGGCCTCAGAGTCACAGCTGGACTGAAAATAGTTCACAAACCAAAAAAGTCCAGCCACCAGCATCCTGTAGGTAGCGTCCTGTGAGCACAGATGAAGGATTAGAGGATGACTAACACAAATTGTGCAACAACATATGAGCTGAATGATCCACCACCCAAATAGTACCTGATCTGTTCTGGTCCTGTGGGGATCCTGACCATTAGAGAAAAAGTAAAGGGGACAAGCAAAGTATAGAAACGGATGGACTACAGTCTGTAACTTTAGAAATACAAAGTACATCTATCTATCTGGAAATTCTAACTGATAAAATGGACAGTGAGTATAGAAACAAGGAGTTGTAAGTAATAAAGTGAATAGTGCGTGTATAATTTAATAGTATGGTATAATTAGTGACGACGTTTTAATACTAACCATTCCAGGTGTCGCGTGTACTTCCTCACCACTGTCGACCATGCATGCCGGCCAGGCCAATGTATAGCAAGTTAGCCTGGATGAAGTCTGGATGAAATTTAAGGCACACTTACTGTAAATCTGCTTTAGGAAACTCATTTTCCCATTGACAAGAGAACACATGGTCGGGAAACATTGTGGAATCCAATGACAAATCCCTTACCACAAAATTCCTGTGTAAAAGGTCAACTTTTTTTTTACATGTCAGATTCAGTAACTGGCTGTACTCAGACAGAATGATGTTTCAGTTGCCCTGGAGGCAAGAGGTGGGGAAAAACTCCATCAGCAGTCTACCAATCTACTGGCTCCATAGCTGTCTTCAGTGGAAGACAGTCACACTCCAATTTCAATGGCTCAGCCTCTAGTTCCATATTTAAGGATGAATGAAACAAACCCATTCAGTTTGCCCACCCTCAGTCCCCTGCATGAGTTTGAGCAAGTGCCAGGTTCAAAAGGATTGTGCAGTGTGATTATCTATTAAACAAGGTGTTTAATGCGCACAAGCTGCCACTGAACTGGATCTGGGAGTCAAGTATTTGCTTGTTCAAGTCAATATTCCCTGTTACCAAAAGAAAAAGAAAGAGAGAAATAACACTTGCAGCCTGTCCAGCCAACATGTTTGCCAAGGTCAATTGTAACAGATGTTTGAGTGAGTGCTAGGTTGCCTCTGCCAAAAGTCTAGCTAGAGCATTTCATAACAGTATTCTTTTAGGAGCTGAAATGGGACCAGCTCGACACTGCAGATGTATATATAAAAGAAACATTTAAGTCAGCAGATATTAACACATTAATATTAATGCTAATATTAACTTGAGTGCTGAAATGGCTGAGAAAGAAATTCTGGATGAATTACAGATCACTTTTTGTTTTATTTGGCCAAGTGAATGAACACGTTGCCCAATCCACTTTGGCTCTCATTTATATGGGTTTCCAGAAAATAATACTGTACATAAACTGTGTTAAATTCGTCACGTGCAACATTTCCAGTTGGGCAGCGAACCATTTGGGCTTAAGGCAAGTGAACTTGAACAAAAGCACCAAATCAACTGACCACTGTTACGTCAAAGCCTCAGAGACATGAGCCTATACTTTAATCTGTGAGCTTATATGAGCCAGAGACACAAGACACGCTACTATAACAACATAAAAACAGAATTCTATCATTCAGAGTGTGCTGTCTGCCGATTGGCTTACATTAAAGCTGCAGGGAACGACAGAAGTGTTTTATTATATCAGAGATGACATAAAGTTTGTGGGTACCTTATACATGATCAGAATGTAATAATTCAGCAGTTCTTAATCACAGGGCTGAGGACCAGTTATCAGCAGTGTGTCATTTGATACTAGGATTTGTTTAAAAGGTTGTGAGCCCACTCTACCACCTGTCCATTTATTATTAGCATGCTAGCATATCCAGGTGAACTATTCCTTATGAATGAAACAAAGCCCTTATAGCATGAACATGTTTGTGTGATAAAAAAGACTGCCTTATGTACACTCATTTTTAGAATGAAGTCAGAGGATTAGAATGGAATCAAAAGATTACAACATTGTTGTAAATAAACAAATCACATGACACCAAACATGTTTTGTTTAATAGCTAAACATTCAGGCTTTGTAAAGAATATCTTATACAAATTAAATTAAATTAAATATACACTCTTTGACAAGTGGTTAAACTGTACAATTGAAAGAGGCTCTAGTTACCCTGTTAGGCAGCCTCTACCCTGGATACAAGATGAGATATGGTTGGGCATTGGAGGCATACAGGTTCCGTATCCTGTATCCTTTGCTGTGGAGTTGGGGCAGTGTGTTGCTCCACAGCAAAGGCAGAATTGAATCACTCACCATGAGGCCTCCATACTCAAACCCGACTGTCATCAGATCTCAGACAGAACCTGGATTTGTCACTAAAGACTGTACGGTTCCAGTCCATAGCAGTCATGGTTTCTCATTCACGGCATCACTGCAAACGAATGTGATGGTGGCTGACTGTCAATGGCAGGACATGTAATGGGTGTCGTGAAATCAAATTTCCTTCTGCTAAGCACCTGGAAATGGTTGAGCAGAGACAGGGGTGTGTAGTGAAGGTGCCACCTGTGTCTGGATGGCGGACAACAAACTATGAGAGGTGCTTGTACTTGTCGGTGAATCAAATTATACTGGTGGTCTGTCTGGGCCATCCAGAGCCTGTTCGTCATGTCTGTGTGCCCCCACGTCTCCCACTGCTCACAACACCACCTAGCATCTAGGTTAGAATGGCCTTGATGGCAGGAAATTCGTCAAAACAGCCATCCTGCTTCTCTCAGTCCAATGACCCAAAAGTCTGTCAGCTGGGCAAAATGTCTTTGAGTGCATCATAGAGTCATGTCTAGCAGTCAGCAGTCTCTCACCAAGAGGTACACTACCCAAAAGTAGCCTCTGAGAGCCTTTTTATAAAGCAGCGGGGGAAGCAGTTTTATGCCCTCTTGTGGCAAGACCCAATGCCTAATCAGACCACACCTGTAATCAATTACATATCTGCCTGAGACATAACTACATGTCGAGTTTGGCAGCAATCCGACATTTCCATCTGGGTACTTTATTTTTTTTTGTCAATGAGTATATATTAATAGCATTTTATTCTGAAAAAGTAGTGGAAAAATTGTGGGATCCTTCAGTGTTGAGGAAAAATGATGGAACCATCAACCAAAACAAATCACAGTGATTACTTTGTTGCTCCTCCTTGGGCTATTATGACAGCCTGAATTCTTTGAGGTATAGACAAACATTTTTTTTTCTAAATCAAGCTGGTTCCAACTTTCTCAAATAATCGTTGAGAGATCAGCTGTGCCGAATGGAGCCTTTTCATGGACCAGTTTCCACCATAAATTTTCAATCGATTTGAGATCCAGACTTTTTGCTGGCCATTTTGCTGGCAAAGACAGTTTGCTGGCCATTTCATGAGCTGATATGCCTTTGTTGGAGAAAAGCTTAACACTCTTTGCTCTGTGGCAAGATGCATTATCGTCCTGAAAATTTGCTTCATCATTGCCAAAACTATTCTCTATTGATGGAATGAGAAAACTGTCCAAGAATCCACTGTATACCTGTGCATTAACTGTTAAGGTAATGATTGTTACGTCCCGTACTACTTTATCTGAGATGCAACCCTATACCATTAAGGAGTGGAGAAAGTTTTATATGTTTCATTAGAACCCCCAGATGAAAGATCCATCATTATCTCCTTGCCCAATGCAGTTTTATGACATATGATTTATGATCTCTTGTTGGGTCCATGTTTTCTTTCAATTAGCCAACAGCTTGTTAAGGTCTGTATGCACTCCCTTTTAACTACAGACTTATTTCCACTGTTAGACTTGTGCCAGTATTTGTTTTAGAAATGCAAATTACGATGTTCTTTCAAGGTGATTTCTTAATGTTCCATATTTTCTCTTCTACTTGATCTGGAAAATAGTATGGCATTAATTTAAATACATTCATTTAATTTGTTTGAGGTACATTTCACAAAGCCAGAATGTTCAGCTATTAAACTAAAAACTGCTTTGTGCCACACAGTATCTGTGAACTTTGTTCATAGCTGGATGAAGATCCAAAAAGTGTGGTTATTCCATAATTTTTGCCAGGGGTAGTATTTGATTAAGGAGCTCAATGTAGCCGTTTGTCAGAACATCCTAAACAAAGGCAGTTTGATTTTTTTTTTTTATCAGACGCTTTTCCCTAGACATGGGCTATGTTTTTGTCACGTATCATGGTCAGCATGGTTTCCATGTACACATGTACATAGTATAATGGTGGTCATAAAAATCACTGAAGGAGTACTGCACTAACATGCTTATGGCCAGTGTCATTCTCTGGTATTGTTGATCTTGGTTTTGCCCAGTTAAATGCGACGTCCCACAGCAAATTACAATAAAGGGTGACTTTGTGAAACAGTATATGTTGCCACTGTGATAGTTTAATGATTTTTGACTGAAGGGTTACAGTTAATTAATGCACTGGGTTGTCATTAATATTCCTATTACATCCAGCCCATCCTTCTTACAAGTGCCTTAAGGATTATGAGGTCAGTAAGAACAGAGTGAAAAAAGTATGTTTAATTATCATGTGCATTGCCATGGCGCAGAAAACAGGTTGATATATAACAACCCTGAACCCTTATCACCAAACAATTAGCACAACCAAGCTAGGCAAAGCATCCTGTATCACTCCCACTAATCCTGGTGAAGGTCACTGGGGAGAATCTGGAGTCTAACTCAGAACACATTGAATGCAGGCAGAGGTAAAGCCTGGAGAAGATGCCAGTCCATCCCAGGCACTCAGGAACAGCCATTTCAAGCAGCTGGCTCTCACCACAGAGCCAGCATAGCTGCACCAAACAATACAAAAACTGTAATAAAATTGTGTCCCTGCCTCCAGTATCATGTTGAAAGTGAAGCATCTGGCTCAATTTCTGTAGTATCCCAGTGTGCAGCTGACCTCTTGCTTCTGCTTTGACAAATGGCAATAAGTATGGCAAGCTGCTTTTAAAACATTCACTGTACAACTCAGCTGTGTATGCATGCATGTTTACGTCTGTATGCTGAATAGAAGAGGGTGCCCGTGGTATTTGTAGTTGATATGTTCCAGAAAAGTCTTCAGTGACCTTTCAAGATGTATAAGTACATACTAATTGGAAAAAAAAATACGCACCAAGATAGAAATATGAGATTGCTGCAAAACTGTAAATTATTACAGGTGTGGTTTGATTAGATACTGGCTATTGCCACAAAAGGGTGTAAAAGTGCTTTACTCACTGCCCTATAAAAAGCCTCTCAGAGCTTACTTTAGGGTAGTCTACATCTTGGTGAGAGATCATTGACTGCTAGACATGCCTCTACAACACACTCGAATACATTTTGCCCATTGGACAGACTTTGAGAGGGGGCACATCATTGGACTTAGAGAAGCAGCATGGTCATTTTGACAAATTGCCCACCATCTGGGCTGTTCTGACCTACTCGTACACATGGTGAACAGGCTTTGGCCCAGACAGACCATCGGTAGAGAGGGTCATTTGATATGGGGCATCTGCTAAATGGTCTTGTGGTCAGAGCTTCAATCCGACACACTACCCCAACTGCTGGTGTGATGATCTAGGGAGCCATTGCATATGACAGTCGGTCACTCCCAGTAGTGATATGAGGGACTCTAACAGTTCAGTAATATGTGCAGGACATCCTCCTGCCACATGTGTTGCCTCTCATGGCAGGGCTTCCAACTAGCATTTTTCAGAAAGATAATGCTCGCCCACACACAGCAAGGGTTTCAAAGGAATGTCTCTGCCAGATTGCATCACTTCCTTGGCCTGCCCGATCACCAGATTTATTGCCAATCATTTATAGGGTCAGCTGGGACTAAAGCTTCAGCAACCTACGAGTGTAGAGGTTTCACAGGCCCAGCTGCAACACTGTGGGCAAATGTGCCACAGGATACCATATGGAACCAGTATACCTTCAGTACTAGACCTGATCTCATCTTGTATCCAGGCTGGAGGTAGCCCAACATGGTACTAGAAGCTCCATTCAATTGAACAGTTTTCCCCAATAAACTTATTCTTTTGCTTGAATATTGTAATCACTTACCTACATGATCATTACATTTGCACTTATAAAGTTTCATTCGATCCCAACAACTTTTTCGTGGTGCATTATTTTTTGGTCAATGAGTGTATAAATGTTATTTTGTTGTTTTAATGGCCGTGAGATTGCACAACATTCAGTGCTATTTTCTGAAGCAGATGTAATGGCAAAATGGAAACACTAACCAGCATTTACCAACTTGGAAGAACATGGAACTCACATGGTCTTGTTCATTTATTTGCATACTATCCTACACAACACAGTTTAAGAAGGGGAGCCACTGTGGTGACAGACACATTGTGATATAGGAAAAGTGACTTTCTGTAGACCCCCCGACACACACAAGCAACACAGAGGTTGGTCCAGCTGTGAAGCATATTCTCCTGGAGCAAGGGTGAAACGTCCACACCTGTTAGCATACTGTAGGAACACCACAGATTGGCATGTTTTCACTAGCTCCATCATGTTGGCCTGACTACCAAAGTCATTCTCCAAATAAACACTCTGTCAGCGTCATGTCTGCTAGAGCTTACTGGCTTCTGCAGGTTTTGAGGCAGTTACATGGCCTGAGTCCCCTGTAGAATTGTTCTCAGAGGAAGACGAGGTCTGGACTGTCTGACCCCCAGTACCCCCACTCCAGCACAAACTCATACAAAATACTTCATATTTCTGCATATTTCAACATAAATATGACCTAAAACATCATCAGATTTTCACGCAACTTCTAAAGCAGATAAAGAGAACCCAGTTAAACAAATGAGACAAAAAAATATTATACTTTGTCATTTATTTGTTGAGGAAAATGATCCAATATTACATATTAGTGAGTGGCAAAAGTATGTGAACATTTGCTTTCAGTATCTGGTGTGACCCCCGTGTGCAGCAATAACTGCAGCTGAACATTTCCTGTAACTGTTGATCAGTCCTGCACACCAGCTTGGAGGAATTTTAGCCCATTCCACAGAACAGCTTCAAGTCTGGGATGTTGGTGGGTTTTCTAACATTAACTGCTCACTTCAGGTCCCAAAACATTAACTTTATTCTTCTTTAACTATTCTTTGGTAGAACGACTTGTGTGCTTAGGGTCGTGTCTTGCTGCATGACCCACCTTCTCTTGAGATTCAGTTCATGGACAGATGTCCTGACATTTTCCTTTAGAATTCTCTGATATCATTCAGAAGTCATTGTTCTACCAATGATGGCAAGCTGTCCTGGCCTAGATGCAGCAAACTACCACCACCATGTTTCACAGATGGCATAAGGTTGTTATGGTGGAATGCAGTGTCTTCCTTTCTCCAAACATAATGCTTTTCTTTTAACCAAAAAACTTCTATTTTGGTCTCATCCGTCCACAAAACATTCTTCCAATAGCCTTCTGGCTTGTCCACGTGATCTTTAGCAAACTGCAGACAAGCAGCAATGTTCTTTTGGAGAGCAGTGGCTTTCTCTTTGGCAACCCTGCCATGCACACCATTGTTTCAGTGTTCTTCTGATGGTGGACTCATGAACATTAACATTAGCCAATGTGAGAGAAGCCTTTAGTTGCTTAGAAGTTACCTGGGGTCCTTTGTGACCTTGCCAGCTATTTCACGCCTTGCTCTTGGAGTGATCTATGTTGGTCGACCACTCTGGGGAGGGTAACACTGGTCTTGAATTTCCTCCATTTGTACACAATCTGTCTGATTGTGGATTGGTGGAGTCCAAACTCTTTAGCGATGGTTTTGTAACTTTTTCCAGCCTGATGAGGCATCAACAACTTTTTTCTGAGGTCCTCAGAAATCTCCATTGTTCGTGCTATGATACACTTCCACAAACGTGTGCTGTGAAGAGCAGACTTTGATAGATCCCTGTTCTTTAAATAAAACAGGGTTGCCCACCTCACACCTGATTGTCATCCCATTGATTGAAACACCTGACTCTAATTTCACCTTCAAATTAACTGGATTATTTTACTCAATAAATAAATGACCAAGTATAACATTTTTGTCTCATTTCTTTAACTGGGTTCTCTTTATCAACTTTTAGGACTTGTGTGAAAATCTGATGATGTTTTAGGTCATATATATGCAGAATTATATAGAAAATTCTAAAGGGTTCACAAACTTTCAAGCACCATTGTATGTGCACACGAACACTTCTAGAAGCATGTCAGTGTGTGGGGGAGTGTCAGAGGTATATACGTACACATGTATCAGGGGGAACGTTATCTAGTTCTGGCCTTGACTTAAAGACGGAGGACTGTTTTTCAGTGCTTGATCTCCTACTGCGTATATGTGGGTGTCCAGGATTCCATAAATCTCTTCAAACGTCCCACGACTATATTTTTGCACTGTGTTTAGTGATACAGAACAGTCTCAGCGAAAGTAAATAAGCCTCCAACTGAATTCTCAAGGTCCCCACACACTCCATGCTGCGAAACAGAACCTCACTGATCAACAACGTGCATTGTAAAATATTGACGAGTGTAAAAACTAGATGTAAAAATATGTTTTTAATTTTTCATGCCATTAGCAGCTACCCTCATAGCAAGTAAGTGATGATCCAGTTTTAGGCCAAAGTTGCCTTTTCCCATGGCCCACATACTGCTGTGGTATGACAACGATGACTTCAGCTGAATATGGCTGCCAGTACACAGCCAGAACTGCACCCAAGGGGCCATACTTGGCCCAAACTGCAAATCCTGCACAAACATTATCAATGGTAGATTACACGTAGGCCGCATGCAGTCCTGAGTCTGAATGCTGTGATGAACTTTATTGTGGCTGGCAATAGTTGGGCCAAATTTGGCCTACAATACACTTACCAATGCCATAACTAAGCCATAAATGTGTAAACTGAGCCATATTTGGCCCAGAAATGTCTGCTAAATGGGTAATTGGTTTGAGAAAGTAGTTTGCGTACCTGCACATGTATCTGTCATAGGGGTGCTGAGATTGGGGAACACAAAATCAAGTAATTGATTTTCTTCCTATAATGATTTGTCCCATTGTGTACTGTCTGAAAACAGCTTTACAGTTGTCTAGGTGCAAAGCCCTAACTGAGCTAGGCTGACAGTAGCAAGGAAAACTTGCTAAATATTATAAGGAAACCTTGGGATGACCAAGACTCAAAAAGGGACCCAACCTTATTTGGCAACCTAGATGTTATATGTAAGAATTAATCTTAGTTACCAAGTTTTTTCTTTTGTTCAGTTATGTCTGTTCATAGAAGCCAAATAGATGACGTGAAGCCCTCCGAGGCAAAAACATGAAAACATTCAGTATCACAAAGGCTACATAAGTTAAAACAGATGAATAAAAGTTTGTGCACTGTTTTAACTTGCTGTTTGAATATGTTGTTTAAAATTTCCCACTGGAATGTGAAGTATTTATATTCCATTTTGAATTTCCAGGTTTTATTAAAATACAACATTGATCTTTCAAAGGGTATGTGTAAAAGTGAGAAAAAAAAAAAATTTGAGGGCAAAGTTTCTGGCTTGTTTCTGGAAGGCAACTACAGTATGTTTTCTACACTTAGGCAGATGTGTTAAGGCTAAGAGGAATGTTCTAGAGTGATAACCCTAAAAATTTACGGGAGCTGTCAGCATCCAGGATCACACACTTTAAATTGAATCTCGGTTGGATGGTGGCTGGTGCTATAAGATCCATTTGTCATTCCACAAAGCAGGTAAGACAGATTGAGGGCAGATTTATTAGGTAATGTTGGCAATAAAGTCAGACTGTGTGTTCTTTGAGAGCAATTTTGTTTTGATTTTCTTCTGTCTGCATTTCGTCATGAACAGCTGGTGTGGTGTCCATGTCTGAAGAAAAACAGTTTATCGTATGTACAGGTAAAAACTTGAAAAGGGGAAATGTCATTATTGTTCACGATGTTTCTTGGATTTCATCAGCCAAACTGTCGTAAGTATTAGGAAGTACAAGGCAGAGAACGTACTGTGTTTAATAAAGTTAATAAGGAAAATCGGTCCGGTGAATACTTGTGAATTACTTTTTTTAAACCGAATTTACTTCCATATTTTCCTGCTTTTATCTTATTATAGTTACTGCAGGCTACTTTTGCCACATACACACACACACACATATATATTTATATATACTCACATACAGTACATGTATACTTATTTATACATCTATACATACATGTGTATACTGTAGGAAGTGTGTCAAGCGATAAACTTACCTGCTGAAGCAAGTGTCTCGAAAACACCTCTCTGTCACATGTCACACAGTTAGATTCTTTCTTGTCTAGTTTGCTGCGATATGAACCTGAAGTTAAAATGGATGTTCTTCCACAAGAGAAATGCAGGCTGTCTGCAAAAGTACAGATGCTGATTTAATGGCGGTGAAGTCCATTCCTTGTCGGCGTTCAAAAGGAAATGGAATACCTATTCAATTTTCAGTTCACTTTGTAAATTCTCTCTCTAACCCAGACTCTGCTGCCTGTTCCTGGATTTATGAGTATTGTTTTCAAGATCATCTGTGTAAAAATGATATTCATACCACAGAGGACCTTTAAAGTATGCTTTTACAGACGCAAAATGTGCCAGAGCATTTCGCCTTGGCAAAGATCGCTCTGCGTTGAGAACCGTACGTTATTTTATAACATCAATATCATGACTATTTACTGTTAAACTTTCCTTGAAACCTTGGAAGAGAACTGTAAAAATGTACCATGGCCACATAAGCCAGTCCATTTCACAAGGAATGAAAAGATTTGTTTTGGTTGAACTAAATCTTAGGTGACACTTTCACTACAGATTCAAAAGTCTTTACAGATTAGGAAGCTAAAGGCTATCTGAAGGTCTTATCCCGCCCATCCTCTGCTCATCCTCCAGAGCAACAGCCCGGGAGGGTCTGCCCTGATAGCACATAGTAATTAGCATGGTTGTAAAAAACGACAAACAAGGATATCGTGACCCTTCCGGGCAGTTTGTAGATAAGGACTGCTAGTACTTATGTGGGAGGAGGAGACAGTGAGCACACTGTCACAGCTGTGTGCTTAGGAGATTTCAAAATATTTTTCTTTCAACACAACCAGCCTAATGCAGAAAGACCATCAGCAATCAGTGCAGTTGTATTTTATTTATTCATTCATTCATTTTCAAACGCGATAAATCCAATTCAAGATGACGGGAAGCCGGGGCCTAACCAGAAACACAGGGAACAAGGATGGAACCAACCCTAGATCCAATCCATCGCAGGGCATGTGTGCACTAGTCACTCACTAAGAAGCACCAGTTTACCTAACACGTTTTTTGGAACGTGTGAGGGAACTGAAGTGTCTGGAGAAACACGGAAGTATTGGACTGTGGTGGCGCAACCGTTAAGGTACTGGACTGTGGACTAGAAGGTCCAGGGTTCAAATCCCACCTCTCTGCCACTGCTGGGTCCTTGAGCCAAGAGCTTAACCTATAGTTGCTTAAACTGTATCAGTTGTCAGTTGCTCTGGGTAAGAGCATCTGCTAAAGGCAGTAAATGGAAATGCCTAGAAGGTCCAAGGTTCAAACCACAGGTGGACCTTTTCTTGGATTGTAAGAATGAGTGAGTTGTAAATTTCTGTGAATAAGAGCATCTGCTAAATGATTAAATGTAAATGTTGCTTAAGCTTCCTATAAATGTTTATATTTCCATATCCATGCTCACTATTGTGTGGAGATATTAATTTGTGTGGCACTGTGGTGGCTTAGCTGTTAAGGTACTGGACCAGGACCAGAAGGTCCAGTGTACAAATCTCACCTCCACCTCAACTGCCACTGTTGGTTCTATGAGCAAGAAAATCACTTAGTTTGTAATTCACTTTACATTCATTATGTATATACAGTATCTCAAAACATAATATTATATTTCGTCATATATTTTGTGAAATATAACATTAAATAATATATAGCGTAAAATTATTATTAATTATTATTATGTGATAGTCTTAGTCAAACTAAGGCAATGTAACTTTTGGAAGCAAACAATGGTGATGATTCTTCTCTCAAACTTAATCAGAAGTCACCACATAACAACTTAATATAGCCAACAACATCCATTCTATCCATTTCATTATTAAACGTGAAAACGTTAAATTTTTAACATAACACATTTTCCCTGTTAGCATTTAGAGAATGGACTGATTTATTCAGTTTGAATGGCAGATAGAATAAGTTTGAATAACGATAGAAAAAAAGTTCAGTTTATAATTAATGTTACCTCAGGCAGATGCATTGGCTGGTCTCGACAACAAAGTCCACCTTTGCCTGAGACCAAGACCAGGCCGAGTCCAAATGAGGTTGAGACTGAGACGAGACCAGGCTCGAATAGTACAAAACTAAAATCTGAAAACTTCAACTGCCTCATCTAGGCTTTATGGCTTTGATACTGGAAAACTGTCATCATGTCGCATTGTTCAAAGTCAAAGTAAAATAAGAGACAACACAGCACTAACTGATATTACATAAAACTATGTAAAGTGCACATGCGCAAACATGTGCAAGATAGTACAAATGGTGCAAACAGGACCGACAAGTGCAGGACAGTCCAGTTAAAATGACCAGTAACCATTCCATTTATGAGGTTGATAAAGTGCAGGTGAACATGATACTGTAAATAGCGTACAGCGTCAGTCTTGTAAACAGTAAACAGTATACAGCAAAGTTAAATGTGCAAAGAATTGCTTTGTGAATGTGTGGACCAGTTTGTGTTACAAGGTTATTAAGGAGCCTGATGGCTTGTGGGAAGAAACTTTTACACTTCTGGTTGTGAGGGCCTGAATACTTCTGTATTCCCCAGGGAAAGATGGCAGGAATGTGAAGAGTGAGTGTGAGGGGTGTGTGGTGTCAGCCACAATGCTGGTGGCTTTGCGGATGCAACATTGTGGTGTAAATGTTCTTGAGAGAGGGGAGAGAGACCAATTGGTTGAAAGAAGAGTGGATATTCAAAAGATATATTGTTACTAGAGACAGACAGAAGTAATAATCCGTCACATGATCCTGATGTTCTCGCCACATCATTGGAACTGCAAATGGCATTGACTTCTGAGTACATCTGAGTCAAGTTCTTAGGTTGACTGCACGTTATACAACAAATGTGAGGAGCCTAGGGTTTGTCTTGGTCTCCGATTTTACATGCACGTAGGCTGTCTTAATAAGTGCAGTGATGGTGCATCTTTGAGCCTTAAGCATATACTAAGGAGGATGGGTCCCTTTTTGAGTCTCCCAAGGTTTCTTACATGTAACGTTTAGGGAGTTTTTCCCTTGCCACTGTGGTCCTAGGCTTGCTGAAGTTGGGACTGGCCCTAGAAATTAGAAGATCATCTAAAATGGTAAAGCTGCTTCGAGACAATGCTCCATTGTAAAATGCACTATACAAATAAAAATAAATAAATCTGACTGGGTGTCTGAGAGAGGGGAGGACAGTAGGAGGAGCATCCTTTGATGCTGCCACAGTCATCCCTTCTAGAGATTGACTGGCATTCTGTCAACGGCACCTTTTTGACTGCACTGTGTTCGCCAGCCCTGCGACCCTTACCAGGAAAAGGGTTAAAACGTAGGGAAAAAATTTAATTCAATAAATTGTTGCAAAAAACACAAGCATAACCTTTAATATTCAACACCCACATTATGGACTATTTCCCAAGGCTGTTGCACCCATCATGTTTGCTTATCCTCATCCTCCCTTCCTTCCTTTATCAAAGAAAGGATGGCCCTGAGTGAGTCCTCAGCACCTGGCCATGCAGCATAATCAGTCAGTAGTGGTTCTGAATACTGATGTTCAGATGAACAGGCCATGCTGAAGGCTCCCCTCCCTCTAAGTCCAAAAACCCTCTTTGTTTTTCCCTATCTTTTGTCTGGGCCTTTTGTGGTCCACTTAAAGGAGGCATGCCAACCAGAATGCATTTTTCGATACATTAATTGCAGCCAAATGAGGGCTTTGTGCCTGGCAGAGTTTCATCGTCTTTAGAACAAACAGCATTTTGGTTTAATCAGACTAAAGCCTTGGTCAGAAGCTTGGCTTGACATTCCAACACACTGCAAAATCAGCTCATCATAATAAATCCTTCTTGTTATTGGGATATATTTTTTCCACTGTGCATGAGCGCCACAATAATTCCACATTAATACCAACGCAGCCACACCATTGTGTAAGTTGGAGAAATCTGAATGCAATGTTTTGTCAGACAGCGCCCTCTTAAGGTGCAGCACCAGCCTTCTGGTCTTTAATAATAAATAGCCTGACAGCATCTTGAATAAATTTGCTTGTAATATGACTGGCAAATAATGTACTAGACATTAAAGGCATGTATTTATGTACTGCATAAAGGGATTGAAATGACCGTCTTAATATGACTTAGCACTTTTATATAACATAGTAAGAGCCTGGCATAACATACCGTCAAACGGCTTCTGATTTGTCATTCAGCTCGTTAGCAAACTATAATTATTCTACTTGTGACCTTACTGTTATCAGCCTTTCCTTAAACAAGTCACATAGTCTGAAATCTAAGATAGCTTGCAATTAGACACTGTTTGTATAAGCACCACATATAATGTTTACAAAATCCATCACATGCGGCATTGGCTATATATAAACAGTATTTTCCCGAATAGTAAAAAAGTCAGTTTTGCTTTATTATAAACCATAATCTTTGACATCAAGAACACCAGGATTTTGGACTAGACTTGATTTGCCTGGAAATATCGCTTGTGCTGACAAAAGAAAAACATACAAGTTTCATTTGGGGAAATCAGCGACTGGATGCAAAGCTCTGTCTGAAACAGCTAGTAATCACGTTATGATTGGCCCTGGCAGGAAATGGCGTGCGTTGTCGTTCCTCCGCATTGTGGGTCGGCAAAGACAAGCCCTGGGCTGTCTCTGCCAGAAACAGCATAAATCTCCCTATGTGCCTTATAAGTTAAAGGGGCTGCCATGCTTCCCCTTATTATATTCCATTTGTATTTATATCGTTATTTGCCGCCACCATAGTTACTCATGCTGTTGCCATTGCTTTCAGAAGTTTATTTATTAGTTCAGTGTTTTCGGGATTTATTGAATAATGTTTCTTCCAGGTCATAGCCAAATATGTTCAAACCAGATTAGAACTGCATCCAATATCTGAATGCATTCCTGTAGAACAGGCCTGTGTTTGGAGGTGGTAAGTATACTTGATAATAGTAGCCACTGATTGTGCAAGTTCTCCTACTTAAAACGATGAGGGAGGTCTGTATTTTCATCATAAGTACACTTCAACTATGAGAGACAAAGTGTTAAGGGAAGAATGAACGAGGCCATGTATCGTGAGATTTTAAGCCCAAACCTCCTTAAATCAGTGAGAGCACTGAAGATGGAACATGGCATGGATCATGACAATGATCACAAACACACTGCTCGGCAATGAAGGAGTGTGATCTCTGTCATTGCCAACAAAGGTTATGTTACAAAGTATTGAGATGAACTTTTGTTATTGACCAAATACTTATTTTCCACCATAATTTACAATTAAATTCTTTAAAAATCCTACAATGTGATTTCCTGGATTTTTTTTTTTTTTCATTTTGTCTCTCATAGTTGAAGTGTACCTATGATGAAAATTACAGACCTCTCTCATCTTTCTAAGTAGGAGACCTTGCACAATCAGTGTTTGGTTAAATCATTTTTTGTTCCGCTGTAATGTGTAGAATCATTTGGTGTTTACATGCAGCACAGAAGTGCATTTAGACAGGTTTGAGTCCTGGAGGTACCTTCTGGCTGGGTCTGTCGTTACATACACATACTGCTGAGGTCAGAGGTCCCTCACTGCCGTCCCATCTAGGGCACACTTATGCCAGTTTTGTGTTCTTTAGAGAACCTCAGTGAGCATAACCTGGAAAATGCAGAGTTAAAACAAGAAAAAATATATATTGAAAAGTACTGATTGCCAGGACATCATGAAAATACACTCACTGATCACTTTATTACCTCCCTGTTTCTACACTCATTGTCCAT
>JAJAGP010003425.1:0-74174 GCA_025084515.1 Ancistrus triradiatus
CCCTCAGTCCATCCAGCCAAATTCTCCAGCCATGGGCTGACATAAAAACCCAATCCACAACGAAACATCCAATCTCGGGGACTTTCCCCGGAATCAGGCTTAGGGTAAGAACCACCCATACTTACACCTCAGTATATTATACACAATCAATCAACACAATCAATCAATACGGAAGGACCGGCACAGGTATTGATACGTCGTCCCTAGTGTCTAAACTAGTACTGAGTATCAGGTATATAATCGCCGAAGGATCTACAAATCATCGAGTGATACCGCCAGCCAGGTAGTCAAACAAATCATGTCTTACCTGACCAGAAGTATCACGTCGGGTGTCACCAAGAAACTGTGGCAGGCTTGGTCACGGGTGCAATCTGAGGTGACATGTGATGCCCATGGGGCCCATGAGGACCCTGGCTGGGCACTGGGGCCCCTGGGTGGGCCAATGATCGTAATTCAGTCAGTTTTTGACCTATTGCCACAAAATTTGGCAAACTTGCTCCCGGGTGCAATTTGAGGTGATATGTGATGCCGATGGGGCCCCTCTGGACTGTGGCCCCTGGTGGGCCAATGACCGTAACTCAGTCAGTTTTCGACCTATGGCCACCAAATTTGGCAGGCTTGGTCTTGTGTAAAATCTGAGGTGACATGTGATGCCCATGGGGCCCCTCTGGACCCCGGCTGGGCATTGGGGCCCCTGGTGTGCCAATGACTGTAACTCAGTCAGTATTGACCTATGGCCACAAAATTTGGCAAACTTGCTCCCGGGTGCAATCTGAGGTGATATGTGATGCCGATGGGGCACCTCTGGACTTTGGCTGGGCACTGGGGCCCTGGTGGGCCAATGACCATAACTCAGTCAGTTTTCGACCTACGGCCACCAAATGTGGCAGGCTTAGTCTCGGGTGCAATCTGAGGTGATATGTGATGCCCATATGGTCCCTGTGGACCCCGGCTGAGCAATGGGGACCCTGACGGGCCAATGACTGTAATTCAGTCAGTTTTCAACCTATGGCCACGAAATTTGGCAGGTTTTTCCCCGGGTGCAATCTGAGGTGACATGTGATGTTCATGGGACCCCTCTGGACCTCAGCTGGGCACTGGGGCCCCTGGCGGGCCAATGATCTTAACTCAGTCAGTTTTTGAAGTACCGCTATGAAACTCAGCAGGCTTGGGCCTGGGTGCAGTCTGAGGTGACATGTGATGCCCATGGGGACCCTGTGGACCCTGGCTGGGCACTGGGGCCCCTGGTGTGCCAATGACTGTAATTTAGTCAGTTTTCGACCGTCGGCCACGAAATTTGGCAGGCTTGGTCACGGGTGCAATCTGAGGTGACATGTGATGCCCATGGGGCCCATGAGAACCCCGGCTGGGCACCGGGGCCCCTGGGTGGGCCAATGACTGTAATTCAGTCAGTTTTCGACCTATTGCCACGAAATTCGGCAGGCTTGATTCCGGGTGCAATCTGAGGTGACATGTGATACCCATGGGGCACCTCTGGACCCCGGCTGGGCACTGGGGGCCCTTGCGGGCCAATGACCATGACTCAGTCAGTTTTTGACCTACGGCCACAAAATATGGCAGGCTTGGTCCCGGGTGCAATCTGAGGTAATATGTAATGCCAGTGGGACCCCTCTAGCTCCCGGCTAGGCACTGGGGCCCCTGGTGATCCAATGACCATAACTCAGTCAGTTTTCGATCTATGGCCACGAAATGTGGCAGGTTGGTCCCAAGTGCAATGTGAGGTGACGTGATGCCCATGGGGCCCCTGTGGACCCCGGCTGGGCACTGGGGCCCTTGGCAGACCAATGATCGCAACTACCTACGGACATGAATATTGGCAGGCTTGGTTGTTATTATATCAGATAGTTTGTTGGTATTGACTTGTTTGCAGTTAATAAACTTGTTATAACCTTTTGAACACACCGCTTGGTGTGAGAGAGTTTCATTCAAACAAATGTCGAGAAAAATAACTTTGAATTCACCATTCAGACCTAGACTGATCAATTTCGCTGTTCCCTTTCAACTGGTTTTCCAGATCTACCAGTCCACAAACGATCCGGTGGTGACCCGTTTGTTAATTAAAAGTTAATCATTCTAAAGTGTAGTCTTAGGTTTGCTACAAATGTTACAAAACCATCTCTAAAGAGTTTGGACTCCACCAATCCACAGTCAGACAGATTGTGTACAAATTTAGGAAATTAAAGTCCATTGTTACACTCCCCAGGAGTGGTCAATCAACAAAGATCACTCCAAGAGGAAGGTGTTTAATAGTTGGCGAGGACATAAAGGACTCAAGGGTAACTTCTAAGCAACTAAAGGTCTCTCTCACATTGGCTAATGTTCATATTCATGAGTACACCATCAGAAGAACACTGAACATCAATGATGTGGATGGCAGGGTTGCAAGGAGAAAGTCACTGCTCTCCAAAAAGAACATTGCTGCTGGTCTGCAGTTTGCTGAAGATCACGAGGACAAGCCAGAAGGCTATTGGAAGAATGTTTTGTGGACAGATGAGACAAAAATAGAACTTTTTGGTTAAAAAGAAAAGCATTATGTTTGGAGAAAGGAAAACACTGCATTCCAGAATAAAAACCTTATGCCATCTGTGAAACATAGTGGTAGTAGTATCATGGTTTGGGCCTGTTTTGCTGCATCTGGGCCAGGACATCTTGCCATCATTGATGGAACAATGAATTTTGAGTGATATGAGAGAAGTCTAAAGGAAAATGTCAGGACATCTGTCCACGAACTGAACCTCAAGAGAAGGTGGGTCATGCAGCAAGACAATGACCCTAAGCACACAAGTCGTTCCACCAAAGAATGGTTAAATAAGAATAAATGTAATGTTTTGGAACAGCCAAGTCAAAGTCCTGACCTTAATCCAATCAAAATGTTGTGGAAGGACCTGGAGCACGCAGTTAATGTGAGGAAACCCACCAACATCCCAGAGATTCAGCTGTTCTGTACGGAGAAATGGGCAACAGTTACAGGAAACGTTTAGTTACAGTCATTGTTGCCTCAATAAATAAACAACCAAGTATAATATTTTTGTCTCATTTGTTTAACTGGGTTTTCTTTATCTACTTTTAGGACTTGTGTGAAAATCTGATGATGTTTTAGGTCCTATTTATGCAGAAATATAGAAAACACAACCAATCGTATTACACAACCAAACGTATTAGTTTTACTGCCAGTTCAGTTGTGGGTAAACAATATAGAAAGGGCAATTATGTGAAAGTGCAATTTTACAAAAAAATTACAGGACTGTGCAACAAAGCTTGTATCAGATCACATTGATCAGCCATTACATTAAAACCACTGACAGGTGCAGTAAATGACATTGACAGTGTGTAGGAGTGGGCATTGTTCTATTGGAAAACCTTGTGTCTTGACATTCACCTGGATGTTGCTTTGACAAGTAACATCTAACTAAACAAATACACCCCTTCATGGCAGTTGTATCACTCATTGGAGTGGCTGTTATCTGAAGAATAATGCACCCCACCACAGTGTTTATGGGTGGTTTGAGTAATATTACAAGTGTTGAAGGTGTTGGCTTGGACTCAAAAGGTCCCAGATCTCAACCCAAACAAGCATCTGTGTGATGTCCTGAACAAACAAGTCCATTGAGACTCCACCTTCCAACTTCCATAACTTAAAGGATCTGCTGTTAATATTTTGGTACCACAGAACACCTTCACCATCTTGTGGAGTTGTTGCCCATTGACTCTGAGCCATGGCACCATGGGGGGAACCTACAAAATATTAAGTAGGTGACTTTATAGTTATGGATGATCAATGTATGTTATCATCACTGTATATGCTCCTGAAATGAATGAAAACAGGGGCATCGCTGGACCCACTTCAGTTACTGAAAACAGTCAATAAATCAGGTCTTTAAACTCAAAGCAGTTTTTGTTTTCCTTAAATCTGGTGTCCTATCATGGTGCAGTGGCAATGCTATTAACGAGCTTTTCTTTCTGACTAGCCGACATACAAAAATAGAATCACATTTATGCAACCTTGTGTGCATACTTCTATGCAGTTCACTGTTTATGAACAACAACCTTTTAAAAAATATGTGCATGTAGCTTGTTACCTCCCATAATTAAGTATGCATAAATAAATAAATAAATAAATGAGTAAAAGGTAGACACAGGAAAAATGTACTAATTTGGTTTTACTGTAATAATGTGGTAATGATTAAAGAAAGTTTTTTGAGAGCAACATGAGTCTGCAGCAGTATCATAAATGGCACTGTGACATTTGGATTTTAAAAACTAGTCTGAACTAAAAGTGCATGCAAAAAGAAAATTGGTGACTGCTGCTGGTGGGAGCAAGTCTATACTTTGCCCTTACCCCATGATACCAGAAAGTCATCAGTAAATGGGGAATTCCTCCTGACCAGTGTGGTGTATGAATTGTAGAGAAAACTTGGCTGTACAGTCACACAAACTGATATTTTGCTGGACCACCTTTGGCATTCATTCTCAATTGCTGCAACATTGTTTTGACAACCTTATGCAATGTCACAACATTACTTTCAACCAGAGTTATATTAATTTTTGGCTGAGATCTTGTATTAATGACAGCAGAGTCGAAGTACTCTAACACTTTGAAGACAGCACATCTCAAAGATACTCAGTAGGGTTAAGCTCAGGACTCCTTGGTGACCAATTCTTATGTGAAAATGATTTTTGATTCTGATTTCTGAATATATATACTGGTCTTTCTCAAAAAATTAGCATATTGTGATAAAGTTAATTATTTTCTGTAATGTAATGATAAAAATTTAACTTTCATATATTTTAGACTCATTGCACACCAACTGAAATATTTCAAGTCTTTTATTGTTTTAATACTGATGATTTTGGCATACAGCTCATGAAAAACCCCAAATCTCACAAAATTAGCATATTTCATTCGACCAATAAAAGAAAAGTGTTTTTAATACAAAAAAAGTCAACCTTCAGATTATTATGTTCATTTATGCACTCAATACTTGGTCGGGGAATCCCTTTTGCAGAAATGACTGCTTCAATGCGGAGTGGCATGGAGGCAATCAGCCTGTGGCACTGCTGAGGTGTTATGGAGGCCCAGGATGCTTCGATAGCGGCCTTAAGCTCATCCAGAGTGTTGGGTCTTGCGTCTCCTCAAAACTTTCTCTTCACAATATCCACAGATTCTCTATCGGGTCAGGTCAGGAGAGTTGGCAGGCCAATTGAGCACAGTAATACCATGGTCAGTAAACCATTTACCAGTGGTTTTGGCACTGTGAGCAGGGGTGCCAGGTCGTGCTGAAAAATGAAACTCTTTTCATCTCCATAAAGCTCTTCAGCAGATGGAAGCATGAAGGCTCCAAAATCTCCTGATAGCTAGATGCATTGACCCTGCCCTTGATAAAACACAGTGGACCAACACCAGCAGCTGACATGGCCACCCCAGACCATCACTGACTGTGGGTACTTCACACTGGACTTCAGACATTTTGGCATTTCCTTCTCCCCCAGTCTTGACATGCAATGAATGACATGCAAAATTTGCTTTCATCCGAAAAAAGTACTTTGGACCACTGAGCAACAGTCCAGTGCTGCTTCTTCTCTGTAGCCCAGGTCAGGCGCTTCTGCCGCCGTTTTCTGGTTCAAAGTGGCTTGACCTGTAGCCCATTTCCTGCACACGCCTGTGCACGGTGGCTCTGGAATCGGCCCCTTCTCCACAATCCACCTCAGGGTCCGGTCACCTCCTCAGTCTCGTTCCCGTGCCAGCATTTCTGCCACACTTTTCCCTTCCCACAGACTTCCCACTGAGGTGTCTTGATACAGCACTCTGGGAACAGCCTATTTGTTCAGAAATTTCTTTCTGTGTCTTACCCTCTTGCCTGAGGGTGTCAATGATGGCCTTCTGGACAGCAGTCAGGTCGGCAGTCTTACCCATGATTGCGGTTTTGAGTAATGAACCAGGCTGGGAGTTTTCAAAAGCCTCAGGAATCTTTTGCAGGTGTTTGAGTTAATTCGTTGATTCAGATGATTGGGTTAATAGCTCGTTTAGAGAACCTTTTCATGATATGCTAATTTTATTTTATTGGTCGAATGAAATATGCTAATTTTGTGAGATTTGGGGTTTTTCATGAGCTGTATGCCAAAATCATCAGTATTATAACAATAAAAGACTTGAAATATTTCAGTTGGTGTGCAATGAATCTAAAATAGATGAAAGTTTAATTTTTATCATTACATTACGGAAAAGAATTAACTTTATCACAATATGCTAATTTTTTGAGAAGGACCAGTATATTGTTACGTCCAATAGTCTGCACATAGTGTTTTGTGGCTGCTTCTGTTTTGTGTTTCTCCCTCTCCTCCCTCTGTCCTCGTTTGATAGGTGGAGAAGCTGCCACTCGGCGTGATGTCTTGCGTCAGCCAACGTATTGAGAGGTGGTGTACGAGTGTGGAGGCGGGAGCTACACTTCAAAAAGGAAGCGCGGAACACAGTCGAGGAAGCGAATTTCGTTTCCGATTGTGGCTTATTGTTGTGGTTCAGTGAGTGCGTTGGTTGTCGCTTGTCTTGGCTTGTTAACTGTTTATTTAGTGTGGCGTGCTTGTGTGTCCGTTTGTGATTTACGATACGTTTTCTAGGGTATTTTTGCGGACACTGTTAATACGTGCACTCTGATTGTTAGACGCCTACCTTTGGAGGGAGAACAGGTAAGACGTGCGTGCACTTACATCTGCAGCACGTAGGCTTACTACTCTGTATAGACACCCCAGGTAAGGAGCGTGTGCCACCTGCTGTACTTTTGTGAAGGTATTGTAGAGCAATCAGTCGGGTTGGGTATATGTTAGTGAGTCCTGGGTTATTGTGTAGAGTAGGTTTAGGCGTTGTTTTTGGTTCTTTTATTTGGCACCGCTGTGTTCTCTCTCCCCAGTAGTGTGTAATTAATAATAACTATTTCCTGTACAGTCACGTGTGTGTGTGTGTGTGTGTGTGTGTGTGCACTATTGTGGTTTGTCAAATAAAACACTTGTTAACTGAACTACGGTCTTCCTCCCCTTCTTCCACCTGCACCAGTTATTTGTACAGCACCTCCACCACTCCCTTCCCTAAAGGGAAGACAGCTTTCATTTCCTTAACCAGTTCATGTTATAGTCCCTGCCAAGCCTTCTAGATACGAGCTGTAGGCGGGAACGTAATGATATATATTTTTTTATATTTATATTTCTTTGTTTTTCCATGACCCTGGAAAAACTTAAGTTTGTGAACCCTTTAGAATGTTCTATAATTCAGTATAAATATGACCTAAAACATTATCAGATTTTCTTAGAAGTCCTAAAAGTAGATAAAGAAAACCCAGTAAACAAATGAGAAAAAAAATATTATGCTTGATCATTTATTTATTGAGAGAAATTATCCAATATTTCATATTAGTTAGTGGAAAAAGTATGTGAAGCTTCTTTTCCTTCCACAACATTTCGATTGGATAATGGTCAGGGCTTTGACTTGGCTGTCCCAAAACATTAACTTTATTCTTCTTTAGCCATTCTTTGGTAGAACGACTTGTGTGCTTATGGTCATTGTCTTGCTGCATGACCCACCTTCTCCTTAGATTCAGTTCATGGACAGATGTCCTGATATTTTCCTGTAGAATTCTCTGCTATAATTCAGAATTCATTGTTCCATCAATGATGGCTAGCCGCCCTGGCCCAGATGCAGCAAAAAAGGCCCAAACCATGATACTGTCACCACCATGTTTTATAGATGGAATAAGGTTCTTATGTTGTAATGCAGTGTTTTCCTTTCTTCAAACATAAGTTCTATTTTGGTCTCATCCATTCACAAAACTTTCATTCAACTGCCTTCTGGCTTGTCCACATGATCTGTAGTAAACTGCAGATGAGCATCTATGTTCTTTTTGGCTTCCTCCTTACATCTTTACCATGCACACCATTGTTGTTCAGTGTTCTTCTGATGGTGGACTCATGAACATTAACATTAGCCAATGTGAGAGAGGCCTTCAGTTGCTTGGGCTTATGCTGGGGTCTTTTGTGACCTAACCAACTATTACACACCTTGCTCTTGGAGTGACATTTGTTGGTCGACCACCCCTAGGAAGGGTAACAACAGTCTTGAATTTCCTCCATTTGTACACAATTTGTCTGACTGTGGATTGGTGGAGTCCAAATTCTTTCGAGATGGTTTTGTAACCTTTTCCAACCTGACGAGCGTCAACAGCTCTTTTTCTGAGGTCCTCAGAAATCTTCTTTGTTTGTGCCATGATACACTTCCATAAACGTGTTGTGAAGAGCAGGCTTTGATAGATCCCTGTTCTTTATATAAAGAGTCTAATTTCACCCTCAAACTAACTGTTAATACTAGAGTTTCACATACTTGTGCCACTAATATGTAACATTGGATCATATTCCTAAATAAATAAATGACCAAGTATAATATTTTTGCTTCATTTTTATTTTAACAGGTCCTCTTTATCTACTTTTAGGACTTGTGTGGAAATCTGATAATGTTTTAGGTCATATTTATGCAAAAATATAGAAAATTCCAAATTCCAAAAGGGGTTCTGTTACGATGTGGCCAGCGAAAAGGTAACTGGCCGAAAAAACTCAAAGAAGGCAGACCCAAGTGCAGAGGAGGTAAAAAATAAAATTAATAATCAATGGTATAATCAATGGAGGGAAGTGAGGGAGAAAGAACTAATGGGATTAACTAATGGGACGCCCTCTGGCGTCAGATGCATGCACCGTAATATGTTCACAAACTTTCAAGCTCCACTTTATGACTTCTAACATGGTTGTTTAAGGAGGGAGATGCTATTCACTACATCAGTTTGGATTAGAAGGACCGTTGCCAACTGAAACACATTATCATTGAAGTACTTTTCCAAAATAAAAAATAACTATACCATGTTTGCCAATAGCAGGAACCTATCTAATGATGTTTAAAGCCAATCTGTCCTCAAGTCCCTCTGCTTCCCTTTATCAGATGTACAGAATGCCACTCACTATCTGCAGCCCATCACATCATGAATGTTAGCTCATCATTTGAAGGTAAACCCTAGCCAAACTGAGCTGCTTTACATTCTTAGAGACATATCAACAATTTATCCTCCTTGAAAAGCTTCCCATTCAAAGCATCTGAGAATACAAGAAACCGTGGACTGTTTGATAGTTCAATTTCTCTGCTCTGTAATAGTACATCACTTGTTTAAAAATGCTTTTTACTTTTGGGTGCCTGGTGTTAATATATCCTTAAGTCATAAAGGATGACAGCATAATTTAAACATTAAACAGCAATTCAATACTTCTACAGTACTTAGAAATTTCACTAACTTACACTGTGTCTAAAACGTGTGTTTTAAACATGTTGTTTTAGTAGTCATGTTGCACTGTAAAAATCAGTTTGCGTTGCTTAAAAAAACAGTTATTTTCTGTTTATGGTCTCAAATATGGTTTTGGTGTATCACAATTATTGAAATGCTTAACTGACAAAATTATTTACCATAAAATTTCTATATTGTTGTTACGGACTTGTCTCCTTTAATAGCTATCAAACCCTGTTATTTGAATGTACCTTGTTCTGGAAATATGGTTAATTTAACAAATATTTGGATAACTTACTTCCTGCATATTCCAAACTCTATCTAATGTCAATTATGTAATGTAGTTGTGGTTCTCCTCCCTGTTTGCTGTCTGTGGAACAGGCTCTTTGTGTTACTGATCACCAAGCCCTGGCGATCCCGTTAAACTAATAATTAATTATTAGTGGGTTTAGGACCCAATATGCAGATAGCTCTGACAGAAGGAGTTCGAGCGATCGCTAAAAGCGAAAACAAGGGGGGAAAGGACCGTGCACAATCGCGTTTGCTGTCAGGGTCACAGGATAGTAAATTTAGCCAACGCTGCCCAATAGCGTCGGTCAAAGGGCACGATCTCTAACACTTTGTGTATCCACTAAGCAGGGTCTTATTTGTTATGTGTATCCAGTTTGTGTGTACAGTCTTACTGCTGCATTTTCTATCAGTGAATGCTGTGATATAAAATAAATAACAAATTCCTCTTAAACATCCACTAAATAAAATGAAAGTGGAGGGTGTAGGTAGAGTGACAAAGTCATTTAGAATGTGATTTCCATTTGGATAACAGCAGAGTTTGAAAAAAAAAATTGACAGCATTTTTTTAAATTAATGGCGATACAAGAGTGCCCTCCTATGCTCTCTCTACATTAAATCACTGAGCTCTTAGATCTTATGACTTTTATCACTGCTATGAAAATGATACTCAGATTTACATTTACTTCCCTCCATCAACCTCACAGTTTTTACAGAAGTGTCCTAACTGCCTTTTTTCACATATGTTCCTGGATGGCAAACATCACCTGAAACTGAAACTCTGAGCAAAACTGAACTGATCTGCCTCCTGAAAAGATCTGCCTGACACTGGACTCCTAGATCAACATAGATGGATCTCTGGCCACAGCAAAGAATCTTGGTGTGATTTTGGACAAAAATTTGTTATTTTTTTTTTAACCACATTACACCAACCACCAGATCTTGCAGATCTCTTCTTTTGCAACTTCAGATGAAAATGTCCTTTTCCAGGCACAGAATCCACCCAGCTCCTCATACAGGCTCTTGTCATTACTGCAAAGTCTTGCTTCTGGGTCTGTTCCATTGCTCCACTGTGGGGCATTCACAATGCTGATCTGGTTCACAACCTGCCAATTTAATGAAGGTTTTAATGAAGGGGTCAAATGAGTGGGGGGCTCTCTGGTATAGAGTGTGTCCTTGTGTTATGAAACTTCAACCACCTATTCAAATATTATTAATGTAAGTCCTTGGATAAAAGCAGATAGAGCTGCTTGTTATTCCTGAAAACATTAAGAAATTTCAATATATCCAATATATGCTACCTTTCCCCAATTTGTCAATATTCTGAACTTGACAACCTTACTGAATTGTTTGAAAGCAAATACTGTGTATCAATGGACGGCACAGTGGCTCAGTGGGTAGCACTGTCACCTCACAGCGAGAAGGTCCTGTCTGAGTGTGTGCACTCTCTGATGGATTGGCACCCTGTCTAGGGTTTTTCTTGCCTTGCACCCTGTGCTGCTGGCTAGGTACCACCTCTTCCGTGACCCTATCCAGCATTGAGTGGATAAGAAAGTGAATAAATAAATGTGAAATATATGTAACGGAATATGACTACACCTTTAAATTGATTAATTTTAATGAACAAACGGGGCACCACCGGATTATTTGGGGACTGGTGGATCTGGAAAACCAGTTGATAAAGGAAAAGAAAAATTTATTTGGACATCGATATGGACAAGTTCAGCCTTGATCTGAAGAGTGAGTTTTCAGTTCTTTTCTCAAACTCTGGTTGAATAAATAAAATCTCTCCTACACAAAGCGGTAAATTCAAAAGGGTATGAGAAGTTTATTAATTGTAAACAAGGCAAAATCCCAACTGATAATCTAAAGTCATGACAACATTTACCACAGAGATAATACCCGGAAATAATGGCAACATATATATCAAAGAGTTAATACTATTAACAGGATGTACCTATGTGCAGCCTATCAACTGTGTAGTAACTACCCTGGTGCAATGTTATAAACTATTTTATTACGACGTAGTGAGTTACTGGTAAGATAAGTTGTGGTGAAGCTGTGATAGTCTGGCAATGAACAAACAAAAGACACGAGGGTGTGTTCCAGGTGTAAGTATAAGAGATGCTATTTATTAAAACTTAATCCCAATTATTAAGTCCAAACAATCCCAACCCAAAATGATAGAGAAGAAAAAAAAACATAACCATCATATGCAAATGCAAGTTACATTAACTGTCTATCAATTAATCTTTCCAAACTTTATTCTTTCCAACCCCACTAACACTCAATCATGGCTTCCCTGCCTCTTGCTCTAAGAGAGGCTTATATAGAACACAACAGGAAGTGTGATGATGTCACTTCCGGTTTCAGCGCGGGAAAATTATCCAATAAAACCTCCCCAAACAAAGACTCCTATTTCTTGAAAACATGCTGTCCACCTCTCTGGAAACAACCACCCGGCAAGCACATTCTCTCCTTTACATAACTAGATTAATTAGATACTCTCAATCAACAACTGTTTTAATAAGTACAAAATACTGAAGTTATTCATTTAAAAAATACTATAGTTTTACTTGATAGTATTTCTTATTCATTTCTCTACAGGTTTTACCCACTGTCAATGGTTACAACTACAAATTACCCCATCCCCAATCAATCAATTAATAAAGGTATTGAAACACAAGTGTCTGTTTTTTAATTTCTATTTAAGCTATTTAAATTTACCAAAAGGTTGTGAAATCCTATAACTTCTTATGGTGACTGAGAACTGCTCCGTCACATTCCCTCCCCCATCTCCAGCTGATGGAACTGTCTGAGGACATGTCATCAGCAGCTCTAGATAAAGAGTCGGCAACGGTTTTGGATACCCCTGTGCGGTACTTCACAGTAAATGTAAATGGCTGGAGAGACACGTACAAGGTAATCCTTGCATTCGAGTCTCTCATCCTGTTCAACCATATTAGAGCTCTATGATCAGTCTCAAGTTCAAAATGTCTACCTAACAGATAGTACATGAAGGAGTCCACTGCCCATTTCACAGCTAAGCACTCCTTCTCCACTGTCGAATAGCGACTTTCCCGGGGACAGAGCTTCCGACTTATAAAAGCAACTGGCTTACATTCTCCTTCCACCTCCTGCAGTAGCACCGCCCCAAGTCCTACACCTGAGGCATCTGTCTGCAGAATGAAGGGGTGGTTGAAATCAGGGCTTTGCAGAACTGTGTCTTTAAATAAAGCCTCTTTTAAGTCCACAAAGGCACGCTCACATTCCTTTGTCCACTTCACTGTGGCTGGTGCTGATTTCTTCATCAGATCAGTGAGAACCGCTGCTCTGCTGGAGAAGTGGGGTATAAACTTCCTATACCACCCCACTAGCCCCAGAAAGGATCGCACTCTCTTCTTGGTGGTTGGTACTGGGAATGATTGAATTGCTTCCACTTTGTTCACTTGAGGTCGCACCATGCCATCACCCAGAACATAGCCCAGATATTCAATCTGATGATGAGCAATGGTACACTTCAGCAGGTTAATGGTAAGACCAGCACTCCTGATCCGCTGGAATATGTCTTGCATATTCAACAGATGTTCTTCCCAGGTGTTACTGAAGATTGCCACACCGTCCAGGTATGCTGCCGCATACTCACTAGCTCCTTCCAGCACTTGGTCTATTAACCGTTGAAAGGTGGCTGGTGCTCCCTGGAGCCCAAATCACAGTGAATTGAAACATTCCCCAAGGTGTTCTAAAGGCTGTAAATTGCTTGGCTTCCCCTTCTAAGAGCACCTGACAATATCCCTTACTTAGGTCAATGGTGGTGATGAACTTTGCCCTACCCAATCTTTCAATCATCTCATCAATTCTTGGCATTGGGTATGGGTCAAACCTGGACAGTGAATTGAGCTGCCTAAAATCTATGCAAAACCTCATTGTACCGTCCTTTTTCGGCACCAGCACAATTGGGCTGTACCATTCACTCCCTGAGGGTTCAATTACCCCCATCTCCTTCATTGTTTCCAGTTCCTCTTTCAGCACCGGAAGCAGTCTCTCTGGGATCCTGTAGCACTTCTGGCATGCAGGTGTATACTCCTTTAAGTGGATCCGGTGTTTCACCAAGCTGGTGGATCCAGCTCTCTCAGTGAACAGCAACGGATCCAGAAGATGAGCCACTTCCTCCCGCCGTTCTGCCGGCAAGTGCGTCAGATCCACAGGCTGTCCCGGATTTTGGGAAGGAAAATATTGTTCCGTCAACTCTTCTTCCTCTCTCACTGCTCGTACCATGAGCTGCTGTTGTGCCAATTCAGCCCCTCTGCAGTACTCCTTGAGCAGATTCATGTGGAATTTCTGCAGTTTCTTATTTCTCTCTGGCATACATAGTTCATATGTCACTGGTCCTGTTTTCCTGGTGACCTTATAAGGGCCATGCCATTTTGCCAGCAGTTTATTATCATTAGTAGGCAGCAGTAGCAGCACCTCCTGTCCAGGTTCAAACTCTCTGGTACGGGCCTTGCGATCATACCAGGCCTTCTGTTTGCTCTGTACTTTTCTGAGGTGTTCTTGTGCCAATGCTGTCATCTCCTCCAGTTTTTCCCTCATCTTCACCACATATGTTACCCCGTTCTCTCCTGTGTCCCTGGGCTCCTCCCACTGCTCCCGCAAGAGGTCCAATGGGCCCCTCACCTGCCGGCCATAGAGCAATTCAAATGGAGAGAAGCCTGTTGAAGCTTGTGATACCTCTAGGTAAGCAAAGAGCAGGTACTGCAGCCACTGGTCCCAGTCAGTACCAGTGTGAAAGATGAACTTGCGCAGCATGGCCTTCAGCGTCTTATTAAACCATTCAATGAGTCCATCTGTTTGTGGATGATAAGGGGTAGTCCTGATGCCCTTAATGCCCAACAGCTTATAAACATCACAAAGTATTTGTGACATGAAATTTGTGCCCTGATCAGTCAGCATCTCCCTTGGAAAACCTACTATTGTGAAAAGCTGCATCAGAGCATTTGCTACCTGTCTGGCCTTAATGGTTCAAAGTGGAAAAGCTTCAGGGTATCGAGTAGCATAGTCACATACCACAAGAATGTATCGATTCCCTGATCTGCTCCTTTCCAAAGGACCAACAATGTCCATACCTATTCTCTCAAATGGTGTTTCAATAATTGGTAGAGGGTGTAAATGTGCTGTTGGGACTATTTCACCAGCTGCAAGCTGACACTCACTGCATGACCTGCAGAACTCAGCTACATCCCTATATATGTTTGGCCATGTAAACCTTGCACCTATGCATGCCATGTCAGGGTTCGGTATCGGGCCCTGGAAAAGAGAGAGAGAGAACACAGGTGCAGGAAACTCCCCAGGGAAGTTAAACGAAAGATATCACTCAGGAAAAGGTCTGGGAAAACTAACTGAGGGAACCTGCCAGCTTGCTGAGGCAGGGGTTCGATAACCGGAGCTCTTGCGTCCGGACGGGGATTTAACCGGTTTGCCACCCGGCCAGACAACGGGCGCCAGGGGGCAGACGGGTTAAGAAACGTCAAAAGCAAGGGCCGCCCACAGCGGACTCAGAATAAAGTTCAAGCGTTTAATAGGGTAGGAGCGCAAAGAAATAAGGAAAACGAATGCACAGGGAAAAAGCCTGTGAGGCTGAATATTTCCAGCCCGAAAAGGCTACAGCGCTGAGAAAGGAGTGCTCCGTTTGACACAGAGCTCAGTGTGCGTGCAGCTGGCAGCCGAGAGAGGAGGGGGGAAGCCGGAGCGAGCGGGGGAGAGTGACGCGCATGCGCCGGTGAGCGAGGCGCAGGCAATGGAGGGCTCGCGAGCGGCCGCGCCGCAAAACCACTGAAAGGCGAAGCGGAGAACGGAACTTTAATGTCCCGATGAGCGGGAAAACTCCCTTCAGGAGTGGGATAGCGAACGAGAACCCACAACAATATCCGCGGGACGTACCGCCGCGGAGAAGGGGCGAGGAACGATATCTGAAGCCGGGACGAGCTATGGCTAGCGGAAGCACGGAGGACCGCGGAGCTAAGCCTACGCTAAACAACTAAATCCCTATCGTACCTCAAGCCTTGCGGCTTTACCCCACTTGCTCTCTGCCAAGAGCGAGCTACCTTCTGGCCCTGGAGGAGCGCGGTCCAACCGGCGGGGCGATAACAGGTTAGTAGCGATAACCCCGGGGGAAATGCGGGAAGGAAAGCGTAACAGTGCCGATGTGCACGATGTGTTTCGAGCGGTCACTGGAGTCGCGAAACACAACGTGGTGATCCGTGAGGGATGCGACGGCGAGTGCCGCTTAGGGCCGGATTAATATAGGCAGAGGTTCAGGTGTTCTTTAATAACGGCTGGTTAGCGTCCCAGCGCGGGCGCAGTGTGCGAGACGGGGCCGTGCTGCTGGTCCCGGGTCGCGAGGAGCGCGCCCTCCTGGCCACCCGTTCCGGGATTGTGGCCGCCGAGCCCTAACAGGACCCCCCCCCTAGGGGCGGCCCCAGACGTCCCAAGACCGGCGGCACGATCCCTGCGGAAAAAACTGTCGGATAAGGCCCGGCGGTCCAGGATGCGGCGAGCCGGACCCAAGGACCGTTCCTCTTGGCCGTACCCTTCCCAATCAACTAAGAAACTGGGTACTGCCCTGAACACGATGCTCATCCAGCAACCGGCGAACCGTGTGTGTGTTTTGTGTAAGCCGGGGAACCCGTATTCAAGCGCGGAGCAGGAGGGGCGGGCCGGCAGGTGCGGTTACCCCCCAAAGGAAGGGCTTCAGACGCGACACGTGGCAAGAGTGGGAAGTGGGATGCACTCTGAGTGAAGGCGGGCAGCTCCAGCCGGTAAGAGACCGGGTTGATGCGCCGGCTGACCTTGAAACGGGCCCCACGTATTTGGGTGCTAGCTTCCCAGAGGTCCCCTTGAGGGGAAGATCCCGAGCGGAAACAGCCACACCCTTTGTGCCAGGTCGGAAAAGAAACCGCAGCAGACGCCTGCGATCGGCCTGACGCCGCATGGCCTCGCGGCTGCGTTGGAGGGAGGGACCGGACCTTAGACCAGGTCCTCCGGCATCGGTCGACGAGCCGTTTGGCGACTGTAGCCTGAGCTCCGTCTCTCCTGGTCAGGAAAGAGAGGGGGCGGAAAAAGCCGAACTGGGCCTCGAAGGGGGACATGCCCAGGGCCGAGTGCCACAAGGAGTGTATGTTTTATGCGCCATTTCGGCCCAAGGCAGCTGTTGCCCAGGGTGGCCGGGTCTGTCCCGGGTGAGGCCACCTGAGCATGCGGGCCCAGCTCCTGGTTAAGCCGTTCCGCCTGGCCGTTGGATTCGGGGTGATGAATGAAAGCCCGAAGACAGGCTAGCCCCAGCCCCAATGTGCTGGCAGAAAGCTTTTCCAGAACCGGCTGGCAAATTGGGGCCCACGGTCCGATACCACGTCTCTGGGGAATCCGTGGACGCGGACCACGTGCTGCAAAAACTAGATCCGCCGTCTCCCCCCTGGCCGAGGGCAAACTTAGGCCGGGCCAGGAACTTTGCAGGCCTGGAGAACCGTTCCACGATGACCAGGACGACGGTCTTCCCCTTGGAACGGGCCCAGGCAGTCCGGTGATAAAAGTCCCATGGAGACGTGGGGGACCAAGACGAGTAGTAAGGATGGGGAGAGGGTGGAGAAGGCCAGTAGGCAGTAGGACGGGACCGCGGGGTCCTGGTCCCGGCGGGGCGCAGATCTCGCAAAAAGCAGCGACGAAAGAGCGCTTAACCTCCACGAGCATGCCGGCCACCAAAAAGCACCGACGGAGGAACTGATAGGTTCGGAGTTCCCCCGGGGTGGCAAGCGAGGCGCGAAGAGTGGCCCCACTCCAGAACCTGGGACCCGAGCGGAAGCCGGAACGAACGTCCTGCCCGGGGCCCCCCGTTGCCTGGATCAGGCTCGTTTGGCGCAAGGCGGCGGCGACAACCTTGTCGATGGCCCAAGTGAGCGTCGCGACCACACGGGGGGCAGGGATGATAGGCTGGGGGGCGGAGTCTGGACTCAGGCGGATCCCACTGTCTGGACAGAGCATCGGGTTTTGACATTCTTTGAACTGGCCTATACGACCAGACCAAAAATCGAAGCGCTCGAAGAAGCAGGACCACCGTGCTTGGCGGGGTTGAGTCGTTTCGCCTGCCTGATGTAGGCCAGGTTCTTATGGTCTGTCCAGACCAAAAAGGGGTGCTTGGCGCCCTCCAGCCATGTGTCGCCACTCGTCTAGGCCAAAACTTGACAGCCCAGCAACTCCCGGTCCCCAATGGGATAATACGCTCAGCCGGGGACAAACACCGATGGGAGAAGTAAGCACAGGGGTGGAGCTTAGGGCTCGGCCTGGTGCGCTGGGATAGGGGACAGCCCCCACGCCCACATCCGAGGCGTCTACCTCAACGACAAAGGGTAACTCTGGATCAGGAAAAAAACGAGGACCGGGGGAGAGGTCAGCTGCCTCTTGACTTCCAAGAAGGCTAGCTGGGCCTCCTTGGACCAGCGGAAGGGGCCGGGGCCCGGGACCTTGCGGGTCAGCGCCGTAAGGGGGGGGCTGCCACGGTACTAAAGCCCCTTAACGAACCGGCGAAAAAAAATTGGCAAAGCCCAAAAAACCTCTGGAGAAGGCGGAGGGAGGTGGGCTGCGGCCAGTCGGCAACGGCCCGAAGCTTGGCGGGATCCCTCCGCATGGTCCCTGGGAGACGACGAATCCCAGGAAGGCGACCGAGGGTGCGTGGAAAAGCGACTTTTCTAGCTTAACGAAAAAGACGGTGTTTCCAGCAAAAGCTGAAGGACCCTCGCGGACGTGACCAATGTGGTCCTCAAGGGAGCGACTAAAAACATAAGGATGTGTCGTGAGAGGTAGACTACCGCGTATAGCGATCCAGGGCCTCACGCAGGACGTCGTTGATAAGACGTTGGAAGACGGCCGGGGGCATTTCATGAGACCAAACGGCATGACAAGGTACTCATAGTGTCCCGTGGGTGTCAGAAACGCCGTCTTCCATTCGTCGCCCTGCCTGATGCGGGGGACGAGGTTGTAGGCATTGCGGAGGGTCCAGCTTGGTTAAAAAACGCTGGCCTTCTGCAATGCCTCGAACGCGGAGGACATCAAAGGCAGGGGGGTACCGGGTCCTTTGATGGTGATGGCGTTGAGGCCCCCCGGTAATCGATACAGGGGCGTAGGGGATACACGTAGATGCTGGGGACCAAAGAGCAACAACTGCTGAGCAAGTCCCATCTCGAGAGAAGAAGTAGATAGAAGATCGCATAGTCTTAGAGTGCCTACGTTACTATATGCCTATCTTTTCCGGTACCCAGTCCCCACGAAGAAGAAGCCCTGCCCCCGCAGGGGAGGAGGATGGCCTGATAAAGCCCAGATCAAGGGCCTCACTTGATATAACCCTCCATTGATTTGCGCTCAGGGGGGCTCAGGGAAAACAGTCGCCCCTGGGGGGCAGCGTGCCCGGCTGCAAATTAATGGCACAGTCATACGGGCGGTGAGGCGGAAGCGTCTGAGCTCGCCGCTTGCAGAAGACCTCCCTCAGGTCCCTGTATGGCTCGGGGACCCGGGAGATGTCTGGGGGACTGACGTCATGGGGGGACGGAAGAGGCGATGGAGGGACAAGACAGGATTCCCGACAGCGGGGGGCCCAGGCGAAGATCGACTGGGTCTGCCAGTCGATCCGCGGGTTATGCGCGCACAGCCAGGGGATCCGAAACACGATCCCCAAGTGGGGGGCTTGCGTGATGAAAAGGGACACTTTCTCGCTATGGGAACCCAACCGCAAGTCCACTGGTTGCGTGCAGTGGGAAACCGGATCGCAACCGAGGGCCCGGCCATCCACCGCCCTGAATTGTAAGGGGCGAGTAAGGGGGTCAAGGCGCAGGCCCAGTCGATGAGCCAGGGCCGTGTCGATGAAACTCTCTTCCGCCCCCGAGTCGATGCAAACCCGAAGGCGGGTCCTGGGGCCCCCTCCCTGGCTGACGAGAGCGGGAAGGGATAGCCCCGCGGGGGAAGGGGAGTTAACGCCTAGATCCGACCTCCCCCGCCGGACCCGGCCCCCGCGTTTCCCGACTTACGCGAGAATTTGGGGGTCCGGTCGTCACAAGGCGTGGCCCTGACCCCCCCAAGCTCCATGGCTGTAGGGAGGTCGCGGTTAGGCGAAAAGGGCCTGGGGGGCCTACCGCTCGACCATCGAGCGGGGCCTGAGTGGCGGTCGGACACCCTTTCCCTGGCCCTCTGCCGCCTGCGAGTGTCAAGCAGAATGGCCAGGTCATAGAAGTCGGCCAGCGAAGTGGGAGGGTCACGAGTGGAAAGGTCGTCCTTAAGCTGCTCGCTAAGCCCCTTCTCGAAGACGGCCATAAGGGCCTCCTCACCCCACTGACTCTCCACGGCCACGGTGCGGAAGTCGATGACGTAATCAGATGCAGGTCTGTTGCCCTGGGAGAGCTCAAGCAAACGAGGGGCAGGGCGACGCCCCCCTCCGGGGTGGTAAAACGTGCGCCTAAGAGCGTCTGCAAACAGCTCCTCAGTGGTGCAGGCGGAAGCCTTGGCCTCCCACAGGGCTGTGGCCCAAGTCAAGGCCCTGCCGGTGAGGAGCGAGACCATGTATGCCACACGGGAGCGATCAGTGGGGAATCTCGACGGCTGCTGCTCGAACACCAGCGAGCACTGCAGTAGAAACCCCCTGCAACGCTCAGACTCCCCATCGAACCGTTCCGGGGTCGCCACTTGGGAGTCTGTTTGAGGAGGGGGGGGTGGGGGGTTGCGGTCAGGGACCGCGAGAGATGGAGCAGGTTGGTCAGGGATCAACTGCCGAATGGCTCCACCCAGAGTCTGCAGTTGTTCGGTTATCTCCACCAACAACTGCTCATGACGGCCGATGGCGGCCCCCTGGATCTGCAGTACTTGGGTGAGGGACAGGGAGGGGTCGGGGGTTTCAGGAGAACCTGCTGCGTCCATTTTTGGTCGCACCCTACTGTCAGGGTTCGGTATCGGGCCCTGGAAAACAGAGAGAGAGAACACAGGTGCAGGAAACTCCCCAGGGAAGTTAAACAAAAGATACCACTCAGGAAAAGGTCTGGGAAAACTAACTGAGGGAACCTGCCAGCTTGCTGAGGCAGGGGTTCGATAACCGGAGCTCTTGCGTCCGGGACGGGGATTTAACCGGTTTGCCACCCGGCCAGACAACGGGCGCCAGGGGGCAGACGGGTTAAGAAACGTCAAAAGCAAGGGCCGCTCGCAGCGGACTCAAAATAAAGTTCAAGCGTTTAATAGGGTAGGAGCGCAAAGAAATAAGGAAAACGAATGCACAGGAAAAGCCTGTGAGGCCTGAATATTTCCAGCTCAAAAGGACTGGAGCGCTGGAAAGAAAAGGAGGAGCGCTCCGTTTGGCCACAGAGCTCAGCGTGTGTACCGCTGGCAGCCGAGAGAGGGGGGAGGGGGGAAGCCGGAGCGAGTGGGGGAGAGTGACGCGCATCGCGCCGGCGAGCGAGGGCGCAGGCAATGGAGGAACTCACGCGAGCGGCCGCGTCGCAAAATAATGAAAGGGCGAAGCGAGAGAGAAACGGAACTTTATGTCCCGATGAGTGGGAAAAACTCCCTTCAGGAGTGGGATAGCGAATGGGAACCCACAACAATATCCGCGGGACGTAACCGCCGCGAGAAAGGGCGAGAGGAACGATACCTGAAGCCGGGACGAGCTATGGCTAGACGCGGAAGCACGGAGGACCGCGGAGCTAAGCCTACGCTGAACAAACTAAATCCCTATCGTACCTCAAGCCTTGCTGCTTTACCCCACTTGCTTGCTACTGCCAAGAGCGAGCTACCTTCTGGCCCTGGAGGGGAAGCGCGGTCCAACCGGGCGATAACAGGTTAACAGGTTAGTAGCGATAACCCGGGGGAAAAATGCGGGAAGGAAAGCGTAACAGTGCCGATGTGCACGATGTGTTCGAGCAGTCACTGGAGTCGCGAAACAACGTGGTGATCCGTGAGGGTGCGAAGGGCGAGTGCCGCTTTAGGGCCGATTAATATAGGCAGAGGTTCAGGTGTTCTTAATAACGGCTGGTCGCGTCCCACGCGGGCGCAGTGTGCGAGACGGGGCCGTGCTGCTGGTCCCGGGTCGCGAGGCGCGCCCCTCCTGGCCACCCGTTCCGGGATGTGGCCGCCGAGCCCTAACATGCCAATGTTTTATATTTGCCAAGATGGCCTGACCACGGTATTATATGGCCTAATTTAAGGATCGTTGGTCTCACTGATGCTGGCACTGCTAGCAGCTCAAGCTCACCCTTGCGCTGGTACAGTATTCCTTTCTTTAAAAAGTATAACTCCTCCTCTATCCCTGTGTTTCTCTGTTTTATGCCATCCACCTCAGATACCTTAGAAAACCTTTGCTGTAGAGTTGGATCCTGACCCTGCAATGTACCAATATCTGATGGAATTGATAGGTCTACTGGGGTTTCTGGCTTAGGTAAAAGTTCCTCCTGACCTGACTTTACTGGATTCAGTAGTTTCTCTCTACGTCTTTGTACCTTAGACTTAGTAGGTTTAGAGGGGTTCACTTCTATATCCGCATTAGCAAATTGTAGTTCTTCCCATGCTTCCTGTGCCATTTGTGCCCTGGTCACAACCAAACTCTGCTGCATTTTAGGTTGTATATCAAAAAGAACACTTAGGTCTTGTCCCAAAATGACCGCATATGGCAAATACATTGCTAATGCTACATTTAGCAAAAATGTTTGCCCATCCACTGTTAGGTACACCTCTGCTGTGGGATAACATTTCTCATCTCCATGCACGCAACTTACTTTCACCTTAGACTCACTCCAATCCTCCCTAGGGATAAGACTTTCCCGGACCAAAGTCTGCGCGCTACCTGTATCAATTAATGTACTTTCCCTCTGGCCGTTGACCAGGACAGAAACTGTTGGGCCTAATGTCTGTTCGGCCTCAACTACAAGACCTGGTCTTGGAACTGTGCATAGCAAGGCGGGCTGCTTTTTCTTTTTCTGACAGTAGGGCTTAGTATGGCCTAACTCACCACAATAGTGGCATCTTATATTTTCTCTACTAGTCTTGCCTCCTAGTCTCTCATTCTGTGGTATTCTAGGTGGCATAGAGGGAAGGGAGCTTTTAGCCTGAACATGACCACTATTATAGTCTTGACTTAAGCCCCCGCCATCTTTTCCAGTTCTACGGAAAACTTGTAGATCGCGGTTAAAGTCACAGGGTCCTTGACTCCTTCTTGCTGAAATGTAAACCTCAGCCAGCTTAGCTGCCTCCTCTGCAGTCTTAGGGTTCCTGTCTTTGATCCATACTTCCAACTCCTCCTTAACCATTCGAAGAAATTGCTCCAGGATCATCACTTCGCTGATTTCTTTGACTGTCTTTCGCTCAGGTCTGACCCATTTGGAAAACAACTCCCACAGACGAACATAGAGTTCTTGTGGTGTTTCGCCAGGCTGCACCTCTAATGCACAGAACCCTCTTCTGTAGGTGTCCAGTGTGATCTCATACTTAGTCAAAATGGCCACTTTGACTCTCTCAAAATCCTCTGCATAGTCACTGTCCATAGCCACATACGCATTTCTGGCTTTTCCTGTTAGCAGGGGCACTAGCCGTATTGCCCAGTCTTCCTTGTGCCAGCGACAAATCCTGGCAATGCGCTCAAACGTTGCTAAAAAGCTTTCAATGTCATCCTCCGGTGTAAGGGGATGCAGTTTCGGGTCCCTGAAGCCCGATGGCAGTCTCTGATGCTCCTCCACCTCCTCCTCGTCTGATTGGGTGGCTCCTCTGTCTGCATCCTGCTCATACCGCTCCCGTTGATCCACCTGCTGGTGTAATTGGTGAAATTGGTGTTGCAGACTTCTCCATTTCTGATCCATTCTGGCAGTTTCTCTGTCCCTCCACTCATCTCTAGCGGCTTGATCCTGCATGAACCTCTGAAGAGTGCTTGTCAGCTCCTCCAATGAAGGGTCTCCCATTCTAGCTACTTCCCTAGGGCTGGTTTCCTTCTCTGAGCTGTCAGCCATTGCTCGGTTCCTCAGGATCATTTCCTTTGTGTCTGCCAGCTCTAGCTGAGTTACACCTCTTTAACCCGGACCACTCTGACACCACTTGTGATGGTCTGGCAATGAACAAACAAAGGACATGAGGGTGTGTTCCAGGTGTAAGTATAAGATATACTATTTATTAAAACTTAATCCCAATTGAAGTCGAAACAATCCAAACCCAAAATGATAGTGAAGAAAAAAAAACCCATAACCATCATATGCAAATACAAGTTACATTAACTGTCCATCAATTAATCTTTCCAAAGTTTACTCTTTCCAACCCCACTAACACTCAATCATGGCTTCCCTGCCTCTTGCTCCAAGAGAGGCTTATATAGAACCCAACAGGAAGTGTGATGATGTCACTTCCGGTTTCAGCGCGGGAAAATTATCCAATAAAACCTTCCCAAACAAAGACTCCTATTTCTTCCCTGAATGAAAACATGCTCTCCACCTTTCTGGAAACAATCACCCAATAAGCATATTCTCTCCTTTACATAACTAGATTAATTATATACTCTCAATCAACAACTGTTTTAATAAGTACAAAATACTGAAGTTATTCATTTAAAAATTACTATAGTTTTACTTGATAGTATTTCTTATTCATTTCTCTACAGGTTTTACCCACGGTCAATGGTTACAACTACAAATTACCCCATCCCCAAACCAATCAATTAATAAAGGTTTTGAAACACAAGTGTCTGTTTTTTAATTTCTATTTAAGCTATTTAAATTTACCAAAAGGTTGTGAAATCCTATAACTTCCTATGGATTTTGAGGGCTTTAGAAACATAAGGTTTCACTATATGCATACAGTGGTGCTTAAAAGTTTGTGAACCCTTTACAATTTTCTATATTTCTGCATAAATATGATCTAAAATATCATCAGATTTTCACACAAGTCCTAAAAGTAGTAAAGAGAACCTAGTTACACAAATGAGACAAAAATTTTATACTTGGTCATTTATTTCTTGAGGAAAATGATCGAATATTACATATTAGTTAGTGGCAAAAGTATGTGAACCTCTAGGATTAGCAGTTAATTTGAAGGTGAAATTAGAGTCAGGTGTTTTCAATCAATGGGATTACAATAAGGTATGAGTGGGTACCTTGTTTTATTTAACGAACAGTGAACTATCAGTGTCTGCTTTTCACAACACGTTTGTGGAAGTGTATCATGACATGAACAAAGAAGATTTCTGAGGAGTTTTTGATGCTCATCAGGATGGAAAAGTTTACTAAACCAGCTCTAAAGAGTTTGGACTCCACCAATCCACAGTCAGACAGATTGTGTACAAATGTCGGAAATTCAAGACCACTGTCACTCTCCTCAGGAGTAGTTGACCAGCAAAAGATCACTCCAAGAGCAAGGTGTGAAATAGTTGGCAAGGTCACAAAGGACCACAAGGTAACTTCTAAGCAACTGAAGACCTCTCTCACATTTGCTAATGTTAATGTTCATGAGCCCAACATCAGGAGAACACTGAACAACAATGGTGTGCATGGAAGAGTTGCAAAGAGAAAGCCACTGAAAGAATGTTTTGTGGACGGATGAGACTAAAATAAAACTTTTTGGTTTAAAAGGAAAGCGTTAAGTTTTGAAAAAGAAAAAACATTGCATTCCAGCATAAGAATGTCACCCCATCTGTGAAACATGGTGGTGGTAGTATCATGGTTTGCTGTTTTGCTGCATCTGCACCAGGACGACTTGCCATCAATGATGGAACAATGAATTCTGAATTACATCAGAGAGTTCAAAAGGAAAATGTCAGGACAACTGTCCATAAACTGATTCTCAAAAGAAGGTGAGTTGTGCAGCAAGACTAAGCACACAAGTTGTTCTACCAAAGAATGAATAAAGAAGAATAAAAGTAATGTTTTGGAATGGCCAAGTCAATGTCCTGGCCTTAATCCAATCGAAATGTTGTGTGTCATGATGAGGGCCTCTTTTGCAGTAAAAGGTTGGGTTACTGTGTTCCCCCCAGGTTCCGCCCAGAGAGGAAGCCCCCGGACAGGACTGTGGGGCCCATCATTAAGGAGCCCTGGCTTCGTCTCGGGCTCCTTGGGGTGGGGTGGTGGGGGGGGGGGATGTCACGGATCGCCTGGGAGTTTGATGTTACGTGCTCCTCCTTGCTGCCAGGGGGCGATCTGGACTCTGACATTTGCGGTGCGCCGCCGGATAGTGAAGCATCCGAGGGAGAAGCTAGGGCACTTGCTAAGATTACTTTCAGGTGGCCGAGACACTATTTAGGCAAGGCCCAAGCTCTCCCTCAGATGCGGGACACTCTTTGGATGTTTGAGAGAGAAGTTTCTTTTGTTTGATGCAGCGGTTGGCGGTTATGCTCAGTTTATTTCATGTTTATCCCTCGGATCATTATGATCACTGTGATGTTTGCTAAAGCGGTAAGCCCGTGCATATTTGGTCAGCTCGGTAAAGCCCGCTTAATTTTGGAAAATGCTGTTAAGCCTTCTCATGTTTGTTAAAGCGGTAAGCCCATGCATATTTGGTCAGCTCGGTAAAGCCCGCTTAATTTTGGAAAACGCGGTTAAGCCTGTTTAAGAATGTGCATAGCGGTAATGCCTACATTAAGCCTGTTTAAGAATGTGCATAGCGCTAATGCCTACATTAAGCCTGTTTATGAGTGTGCATAGCGGTAATGCCTACATTAAGCCTGTTTAAGAATGTGCATAGCGGTAATGCCTACATTAAGCCCGTTTATGAGTGTGCATAGTGGGAATGCCTACAATAAGCCTGTTTAAGAATGTACATAGCGGTAATGCCTACATTAAGCCTGTTTAAGAACGTGCATAGCGGTAATGAATATATTAAGCCTGTTTAAGAATGTGCATAGCGGTAAAGCCTACATTAGGCCTGTTTATGAATGTGTGTCACGGTAAAGCCTGCTATATGTCTGTTTGTCTGTTTGAGTTTTGCATCTTTGTAAAGCCTGTTATAAGCCTGTTTATGTTTGTACATTGCTCGGTCAGGCCCGCTCGCAAGCACGTTGTTGGTTAGCCGTGAGGCTTGTTTATTTTTTCAATAAAACCGCTATGGTTATAATGATTGACCCTGCACCTGTCTCCTATTTCCCTGCAAAGCCCTGTCATGACAGAATGTCCCGCCCAACTATGGAGACGGCAGGTTCCCCAGCTTCCTCGTTTCTCCCTTCATGCTTTAACAGTGATCCAGCCTTTTGCCGGCCATTTCGTGACCAGTGTGCTCTATATTTTGAGAAATTTATTTTTAGTACTGAACATGCTAAAATATCTTTTGTTTTTCTTCTCCTCACCGGTGAAACCCTACAATGGGCCACCCTGGTATTGTTGGTATTCAAGGCTGAAACCGTGGGAGAGTTTTTAGAGGAGCTGGAGTTTTGTTTTGGGACCCCACAAGGTTTTATGGACATTAAGTCTTGGCAGGAGGGCTCGAGCCTGAGGTCCATCGACTGCCCGTGAGAAACCCCGTCCGTCCGTGCACTACGGGATCCTTCTTTAATCAGTTGCAGAAAGGGGTTAGTGAAATACAGGCCAGTGTCCCGTATTCCAGAATCTGAGCACGCCACGCTCAAAAGCTCCAAAGATGAGCAAAGAGCGTCCCGCGGCTCAGTCTTTGAGCAGGTTAGCTCTGTAGATGAGCACTTACTGCCCCGTTGCTCAGTAACTAAACCATTGAAGCTCAGTAGCTCGTTACTAGGGTCACTAGAGCCTTGTGGTTTTAGGTTTGAGCACGTTAGCCCAGTAAATGGGTCTTTAACGTCAGTTAGTCTGGTTTCCAAAAGTGCTAGCTCAGTATTAGAGCCGATAGCGGTGGATAGTGGTGTTTCTAACCATGCTAGCTCAGTATTCAAGCCGATAGCGATAGATGTTCATGTTTCTGACCTCGCTAGTTCCGTATTAGAGCCGGAACCAGTGGATGTTCATGTTTCTGACCTCATTAGCTCCGTACTAGAGCCGATAGCGGTGGATGTTGGTGTCTCTGACCTCGCTAGCTCACTTGTAGAGCCGATAGCGATAGATATTCATGTTTCTGACTTCGCTAGCTCAGTATTAGAGCTGATAGCATCAGAAGTATGTGCTTATGAACTCACTAGCTCAGTTATTGAGCTGATAGCACCTTGTTTTCCCGCGTTGGAACTCGCTAACTCAGTTATTGAGCTGATAGCGTCTCATTGTGGTGTTTCTGAACTCGCTAGCTCAGTTGTTGAGCCAAGAGCTTCTCATTATCCCGTTTCTAAACATGCTATCTCAGAAATTGAGCAGGGAGCGTTTTTGAGTAGTGTAGCCGAATCCACTAGCATCATGTCTGTTCACGTGACTCCTGTGCCACGGACATTTGTGCCACGGACATTCGTGCCGACTCCTGTGCAACAGACATTTGTGCCAACTCCCGTGCCGCGGACATTCGCACTGCAGACATTCATGCCGATTCCTGCGCCACAGACATTATCGTCGGTTCCCGTGCCAGCAAGGAGGTCTGTGCCTGTGCTGAGGGTGACTGATCCAGTAGCCGTGCCGGGGGTGAGTGTTCCTGTTCCCACACCGAGGGTGTTTGTTCCTGTGCCGAGGAGGGCCAGACCTGTGCCAGTGCCGAGGGCGACTGCTCCAGATCCAGTGCCAAGGAGGTCTGCTCTAGTTCCAGCGCAGAGGAGGTCTGCTCCAGATCCAGCACCGAAGAGGTCTGCTCCAGATCCAGCGCAGACGAGGTCCGTTCCGGTTCCAGCGCCGAGGAGGACCATTCCAGTACCAGAGCCGAGGGTGGCCAGTCCAGTCGCCGTGTTGAGGGTGACTGTCCTCGTTCCTGTGCCTGAGCAAGAGGTCGTCAGTTCCCGAGAGGTCCAGCATGAGGCCATCAGTTCCCAAGAGGCCGTGTGTATGATGAGGGCCTCTTTTGCAGTAAAAGGTTGGGTTACTGTGTTTCCCCCCAGGTTCCGCCCAGAGAGGAAGCCCCCGGACAGGACTGTGGGGCCCATCATTAAGGAGCCCTGGTTTCGTCTTGGGCTCCTTGGGGGGGGGTGTATGTCACGGATCGCCTGGGAGTTTGATGTTACGCGCTCCTTCTTGCTGCCAGGGGGCGATCTGGACATTTGCGGTGCGCAGCCGGATAGTGAAGCATCCGAGGGAGAAGCTAGGGCACTTGCTAAGATTACTTTCAGGTGGCCGAGACACTATTTAGGCAAGGCCCAAGCTCTCCCTCAGATGCGAGACATTGTTTGGATGTTTGAGAGAGAAGTTTCTTTTGTTTGATGCGGCAGTTGGTGGTTATGCTCGGTTTATTTCATGTTTATCCCTTGGATCATTATGATTACCATGATGTTTGCTAAAGCGGTAAGCCCGTGCATATTTGGTCAGCTCAATCAAGCCCGCTTACATTGGTAAAATGCGGTTAAGCCTTCTCATGTTTGTTAAAGCGGTAAGCCCATTCATATTTGGTCGTTCATATTTGGTCAGCTCGGTAAAGCCCGCTTAAGTTTGGAAAACGCGATTAAGCCTGTTTAAGAATGTGCATAGCGGTAATGCCTACATTAAGCCTGAGGCTTCTTTATCTTCTCAATTAAACTGCTATGGTTATAATGATTGACCCTGCACCCGTCTCCTATTTCCCCGCAAAGCCCCATTGTGACATTGTGGAAGGACCTGAAGCGAGCAGTTAATGTGAGAAAACCCAGCAAGATCCCAGAGCTGAAGCTGTTCTGTATGGAGGAATGGGCTAAAATTCCTCCAAGCTGGTGTGCAGGACTGATCAACAGTTACAGAAAACGTTTAGTTGCAGTTATTACTGCACAGGGGACTCACACCAGATACTGAAAACAAAGGCTCACATAAATAAATTACCTAGTATAATATTTTTGTCTCATTTGTTTAACTGTGTTCTCTTTATCTACTTTTAGGACTTGTTGGAAAATCTGATGATATTTTAGATCATATTTATGCAAATATATAGAAAATTGTAAAGGGTTCACAAACTTTCAAGCACCACTGTATCTGTGCTTTACATGACTTGTTTCCTACTGGTATTTCCTATGCTGCAATGCACAGCATAATCTCATTGATTCTGTTTTTTGTTTTTTTCCAGAAGATTGCCATTCAACCTTAGTGTATTTCCTCCACACTGCAGCTAAGGTGTATTACTTCCACCTGTTGGACTGGAGTAGAGGTGCCAATGTCAAGACTAACGCTTACTGTTCTGTTCATATGTCTGCTTCTATTCTATTTATCAATCCAGTGTCTCATAAATGCTGCTTTCAAGCTGTACACACTACTCTTTTTCAAGCTTCACAAATTAATTTAATTTTTCCTCCCTCAGACTAAGCCCCAGTTTTTCTTTCTCATGCCTGTAGCTACTACATCTCAATAACTCATATTTAGCTGTTTCTTGTGACTGACACTACTCACACCTTCCTATATTATGCTTCATAATTACATGTAAGGGTTGACCCACACGCCTTATCCTCATCCTTGTAAAGACTATTACCCTTCTACTTCTCCCTCTTGCTTTCATAGTCTTAACCTTATTTTAATGTCAAAATATGCCTCCATTTATTTTAATTCACTCATCTTTACTACCATTCCTTGATCATTAAGTTTCAAATGAAAGTTTTGGTCTCTGCTGTACTTATCAGGATTTCTAGCTTATTGTTGTGGTTCACAGCAAGTTTGGCTAATGTATCTGCAATTTCATTTCCCTCTACTCCTACATGGGTTTGGAGTCACAAGAACCTCATTTAATTTCCCCAAATGTTCAATTCATGTATGTTCCTGTAAAATTTTATAGAGGATTTCCTGAAAAGAAATTTGAGACTGTAAACTAGTCAGCTTGAATCTGAAAATATGACCACCAAACATTACTCCATTCTATCCAATATAAAGCCAAGTTTATTGCAATCATCTCTGTATACTGAAAAATGTATCTCTTTATCTTTTACCTTGCACTCTGGTATCACAACTGCTGATCCAATATGTTTTGATTACTGGTCTTTTGATATAGTACATTGTACATTTTCACATATCAATGGTATTTTAAAACTGTCTTCTAATACCGAGTGGCATTTCTATATTTCTGTATTTAAAGAAGTATGTTCTAATATTGTGTTTGATGCAGAACCATATACAATTGCTCAGTAGTCTATTGCCAATCTAGTATTAGAAAGGTTTTTTTTTTTTACAATTTATTTATTTATTTATTTATTTATTTTCTAAATCTGTTTTTTAAACTCAACAATCTACTCTTGCTGGACGTCAAAGTACATTTATCACCTTCTTGGGAACAGACGGCCTCCAGGCAGGCCTCTATTACCAACTTCCTCGGGGCAGGCACTGGCACAGATGTTGTCGGGACATGCACTGGAATGGATGTCATCAGAACTAGCACTGGAACGGACAGGCATTGGAATGGACTCCCTGACATTCTCAGCGCAGGCAGCGCTGGCAGTGGCGCTGTCATCCTTGGTGCAGGTATCAGCATAAATGTTCATGGCACAGGAGTCGGCACAAAATGTCCATGGTACAGAGGTCGGCTAATAGTCACATCTAGTTCAGGTACGGAACTAGGCAGTGCGTCATCTTAGAAACGGAGCTAAGCGGTGTGGTGTACACAGATACAAAAACAAACAGCACATTTAACTCGAGTACAGAGCTATCGTGCTCAGGTACAAAGCTAAGAGGCACGTCATGCTTGGAAACAGAGCTAGGCGGAGCTAACCACTCAAGTGCAGAGCTAATGTGCTCAGGTGCAAAACTAAGAGGGAGGCGTGCTTGGATATGGAGCTAAATGGCGCGGCAGGTTCAGGTATGGAACCAAGCGTGCATCGGACTCTGGTACGGAGCTAACGTGCTCAGGATCTGAAGCTAAGAGGCACGACATGTTCAGGTACAAGGCTAGATGGTGCTAACAGCTCATATTTGGAGCTAAGAGGCACGGCTTGCTCAGGTACAGGAATAGATTATGCTAACGGCTTAGGTACTGAGCTATGGGGCACTAGCGGCTCATCTACAGCACTAACTGCTACTTGACCAATCCCCTCCAACAGCTGGTGAGCTGGGGATCCAGCAATTTCCAGGCAAATGAAGGTACCTTAGGGCAACTGGTTCATTTATCCCACAAGCCTCCTTGCTTAAGCTTAGGGGCGAGGCCAAAATTCACCCAGAGCTGCTGAAAAAGCTGGTCACTGGTCCCCATTACCAACTCAGAACTCTCTATGAACAATCAATAAACAAGCAAAGTCCATAGGCTAGGGCTGAGCCTTTATACTGTCCGAAGCTCGGGTTTCTCTTCATTCACGCGTAAATCTTTCGCCTTTTACTAAAGATTTCCATGGAGAGAGCTGTTGACGAGTTTGACGTATTTAAGATCTAAGATGGCGCTGGAGAGGTCGGCTGCCATCGCAACTGCTCCGAACAACCTTTCGCTTTTAGACCCTTTTTTCACGTATTATACCGCAGATTTACCAGGAAAACATCACTCTATGGCTCACATTAGCTATACAAGAGAACAACTCCTGGAAATTAAGGACAAAAACACCCACCTGCAATCACTTATAAGTCCAGACCCGAGCTGGCCGAGTGAGATCGTGAGGAAACGGCGGCCCCGAGGGAAAAGAGCTGGCGTGAGGAACAGGCTGAGGGCTCGAGCACACTGTGCTCCACTGTCGAGTATCCTATTAGCCAATGTCCAGTCTCTTGACAACAAACTGGATGAACTCAGGGCCAGAATCAAGTTCCAGAGGGACACTCGTGACTGCTGAGTTTTTCTCGGTACACCGCATGGACAGAACTTTGGAATCGGGGAAGTCGCAAGGTGGAGGAGTGTGTCTGATGGTGAACAGCAACTGGTGTGACAGTACCAACATTGTTCCACTCCAGCATTTCTGCTCACCTGACCTGGAACTTTTAACGATCAAATGCCGTCCTTTCTACCTGCCACGGGAATTCACCTCAGTGATTGTAAGTGTGGTTTATATTCCACCTCAAGCGGATACGGACATTGCTCTGTGTGAAATTCACGAGTCTCTCACTCGGTACCAAGCTCTCCATAAGAACTCTTTCTTCATTGTGGCTGGTGATTTCAACAGCGCCAATCTCAGACGCACAATGCCGGAATTCCACCAGCACATAACCTGTGCCACCAGGGGCAATAGGACACTGGATCACTGCTACACAACACAGAAAAGCAGTTATAAGGCTCAGGCACAGCCGCAGTTCGGCAAATCTGACCACGCCGCCATCTTCCTCATGCCGAAATATAAACAGCGGCTGAAACAGGAAGCCCCGGTTCAGAGGGAGATCACGCGCTGGTCGGAAGCTGCTCTACAGGACGCGCTGGATGACGTAGACTGGGAAATGTTCAAGTCCAGCTCCGATGATGTCAATATGTTTACAGAACTAGTTGTGGGATTCATTGGGAAATTAATAGATGATACGGTTCAAAAGAACTCCATCCGGAAATTTCCAAATCAGAAACCGTGGGTGGATACAACCATCCGCGATGCTCTGAGATCCCGAACTGCTGCCTATAACGCTGCACTCATCAGCGGCGACATGGAAGAGTACAAGTCCGCATCTTACAGTGTGCGTAGAGCAGTGAAAGTGGCTAAACGGAGGTACGGGAGGAAACTAGAGACACAGTTCCAACAGAGTGGCTCTAGAGACCTGTGGCACGGACTTAAAACAATGACAGACTACAGATCACCATCAGTGATAACGAGGGCAGACGCCTCCCTGGCGAATGAGTTGAACACATTCTATGCTCGCTTTGAGTCTGCAGCTGGAGGTGTTAATGGAGATAAAGGTGCAATCTATGTTAATAGCGCTATCAATGGCGCTATTGATATTGATGTTGGAAGCACTTCTGTAGCCCACGACCCCATCCACATAGACAAAGCAGCAGGGGGAGAGAAACTCACACCTGCAAGGAGCTCTAACGTCCTCGTTATCACAGAGCATGACATACAAAGGACAATCAAGAGAGTGAACAATACCCGCCGGCAGACCGTCGAGCACTGTAACGACGCTACAGTCACGCACGGTATAGGGGGTCAGGGGCAGGAGGCGAATGTACGTACTCCTAGGGAGGACTCTGCATGCAAGCTAGGGGGCGAACACGATCCTAGTGAGAAGGTGGCAAGCAGGGACCACGGGACGCATCGGAAAGAAGGCGAACCCGGACAGGAGTCCTGAAAAAGACCTGCGCAGACCAGCTACGCACCTTTGGTCACAAACGAGGGCACGGGCAACTGATCCTGGAAGAAGAGAGAACAAAGCCCACAGTACCTGCAGTGCATCGTACAGAAAAAGTCGCATCCTGATACAAAATACGCCATAAGCGAGGGAGGAGAAGACACCAGATCTAGAAAACAAGCAACCTTTGCCACGGCTGAATACTACCGACCCATGCCTCTGACCCCATTGTGATTAAGTGCGTAGGAACAAGCTCAGAGGGAACGATCATCCATCCACACTACCTACAACCTGGGCTCCACTAGCATTCGTCTTACAGACAAAAATCCACAGAAGGACAGTGCAGACAGCTGGTTGACAGCACAGCACTGGCACAGGCAGGGGCGGGCTGGCAACGAGTGAGAGAAAAGGGATAATGACGTGTGAAAAATAGCGTGTATGGGCGACTTGCACTCAGACATTGTAGCAAGCGGACCGCTGCGACTGATGGTCCGCGGAGCCGAACAAAGTACCAGCACATCTATGACGGGAGAAGCGCACGGCAGCACCACCGGACGTTAGGGCAAGCGAAGAGAGGTAAACTGCCAGCCGGCCTGTCAACGGACCACAGGTTGCAGTGGAGAGTAGAACGCACACCGTCACCAACCCGCCAGCGATCGTCAGCAACGCTAGAAGGCACCCCAAGTGTGTACTGAGATCAGAAGGCTCTCTAGATATCTCTGATACACACCCACGACGGCGACGAGCCCCGTAGTACCAACGCTAACTCACGAAAGGAAACTCGTGCAAAATAAGGTTCCAGGTGTGTTGGCCGATGAGTGCCAAAGCCGAGGGGAGGTAGAGCGGCTGGGGGGGGTCGGAACACAAGGAGGGTAGGAAAAAAAGAGGATGGTTGTGAGAATAGATGTACCCATGAATAATGGGCGTCCAACATCATGAGTCAGGTCCGATCAGTGATGTGAGTCGAACAAACCATAGACAATGTTGGGTGCCGAGTCAAACAGACAGGAGCACTCCAGCCTACAAAATCAAGCACAATCTGAAAGACAAAGACAAGGTCAGCTAATCAGTAGCAAGAAGGGACTAAAAGGAGAAAGAGGACTTCAAGCAAGAACGAAGGTGACGACAGGGCGCGGCGAACTACCACGTGAATAGCTCGGTGATGCGAAAATAGGGGACCAAGGAGCTGAGTGAGTTAGAAGAAGTGTGTATCAATCATTCAAGGCGATGACGGAAAAAGGAAGAGAAGAAGAGGAGGAGGTGAGAAAAAAAACAAGCACAAGGTAGGATGGGGGAAGAACAAGGAAAGTGGACACAGGATGAGAGAGAGAAAAGAGGGAAAGGATAGTGAAAGTGCGGGATAGTGGGGAAGAAGGAGCGTCAGACAGCGTGGTACGTGAAAAAAGAAGCAGAACAGGGGGGAATCGTTAAATACTAGAGACCAAGGGATCGACAAGCTCTAAAATCAGAGCCTACCACCTACAGCCCTGCGACGGAGGGGCAACTCAAGCGGGGATACTAACTTCTCCAAAGACCATGTGAATATTGAGCAGAGAGGGTAGGTGGTCAGTGAATACGTCCTAAAATACGCGCCCCTCTGCAAAAGGAAAGGGGGGGGGGGGATGGGGGGGGAAGGGAGAGAGAGGGGGGGGGGGATGCGCCCGGAGGGGGGGGGGGCACTACTCGCTGAGATAATACTTCAAAGGACCTCTCCATAATTACAATAAGGAACCATTCTCGACGAGGTTGATGGCTCACGGTGCAAGAAAGAACAATGGACGAACGCAGTAATCGAATTAGAAGCCGGCTCCAAAATGCTCGATTGGGAATACACTGTGGGGAGGAGGATACAAATGCCACTACTCGACACAAGTCCCAACTGAGGCTAGAGCAATTCGCAGAACAATATGCGTAGGTGCAATCAACAGGAAAGCCCTCAGAAAAGCCAATAAAAAATCTCACAAGCTTAGGAGCACCCAAGTCGTTATGACCATGTACAATAGGCACACGATAGATGAACAGTACCTATAACAGTCAAAGTATGGATCTAACAAGGAAGTAACAAGTACGTCAATGCGCAGAAGAAAAAAGGCCGTGTGGTTGATCAAGTAACATACAATGCGTTGGTCTCGATGTGTAAACCTACTAGTTGGACAAATAATGCTGGTAGACGCCATATCGAAAAACTGTTGAGTGGAGAAGATAGAAGGTGGAGACGCCCAGGAGGAGGGAGGGGGGAATAAAAAGCAGCATGTTAAGTAAGTACCATCAGGAACTTGAGATGAACGAGGATACATACGCAGATGCTGTGGGAACACTGTCGCGTAATACCACATGAAACGCTAGCCTAGAACGCACTCAGACGTGTGAAGGGGGACTGTAGAAATCTTTCCAATATCGAGCAAGCACAAGGGACACCTAGTATACGGCAGGGTAACAAAACAACTTGGGGAATTGGAAAAGATCTTCATCAGCAGTTCGAGCCAGTCCACGCGGAATTACAGAGCTACCGTGACGCAAAAGGCAATGTCAGGCCAAAAAAGGAAAAGTGTTCCTTGTTTCCTACTACACATGACCTGACTGGGAGGGTGAAGATACACTGAAACCAAGCATCACCGATTGCCCATAGGGGTGAATAAGTGGTCGCGAGACAGCGTCTCTGGGGCTGAACATCTCAAGACGGCTTCGGTTGACTGGGGGGGAGGAGAAATCAGACTTCTGACAATTTACTGGACGCACTTCTACACCGTAATAATTGACAGAAAGCAATCCTAACTGTAAAACGTCACAGGCCGGTTCGGAAGGTAACAAGACACCGTAGCATGAGTAACGGGTGTAAGAGCAAACATAATACTACACTTTAATTGGATTAATTTTTAATTAAACTTTGTTAATTAAAATATATATTAATTAATTAAGAAATACGAGGCACCACCAAATCGATTAATGATAAATATAAATAATTCACTGGCCGATCTGGAAACCAGGAAAAAGAAACAACAACCTTGATCAGTCTAGTTCTGAATAGTGAATTCCGAGTAGTTTTCTCGATCTCCTGAAGGAATGAATGAGCTCTCAAAACCAGGCGGTAACTTCAAAACAGGTTTTATAAACAAAGTTTATTAACTACAAAACAAGGCAAATACCAACAGATTATCTAAGGTAATAACGAGTGTATCACAGAGTTAAAATCATAAGATGACGATGAACATGTATATATCACAGTATGGAGAACAGGGAATAATGGCAAGCGTACACCTTACAGTAGTAAATCGGAAACCAAGATGAATCTATGTAAACTTATCGGGCTCGTAAGTATTACTTAAAAAAGCGTTGCAAAATGCTCTGGGAACTCTTAATTACGTTGAGTGTTGGATAGTATGGTTTAAAATACTTAGGGGGGGCTAGTGAATAATGGTCTTGTTGAAGGTGCGTGGTTTTAAAGCTTAAAACGGCAAAGTAAACGATAGATCAGGGAGCCCAGAACAGGCACAACAGTGGTACTTGTCCGATGCTTTGTTGAGCTACGCGAAAAGAGAGATTGGAAAGTAAGCGGCAAACGGGCAAAAGGGAAGGAAGGGAGCGGGAAGCGCTACAAAGAGATTGCCTGTCGTCCGAAAGAACGTCACACAGTTACGCTGACAAGAAAAAGCGGAAGTATACACAAAAGATACTTCAAAACTGGAAGAGATCGTGAACGTGAAACGCTGGCAACTGGGAACTGGTGTAGGGGGACTGTAGAATTCTTGATGAAACTCATCGAAGAGAGGGACCGTAAACCGTAAGAAAAATGAAACCGGTGATCTATTAAGTCTCAAGGAAAGAAAAATGACCGTGTCTCCGGGGATGCGACGATAGTGCCGATTGGAGTAACGGAGGAGTAAACCGGCACGTTTAGAGATCCGCGTGTAGTAGTATATGAGGGGGTCACGAGCCAACAGTGCCGAAAGTATTGAGACGGTTGTCGAGACAGGAAAGAAGTATTAAGGTGCCCGACAGCTGTGTGAGTGATCGAAGAGGTGAAGAGTTACACTGGACAATAGTGAGCCAAAGCAAGGGACAAAAGAAGAAGAGAAAAAAAGGATGGAGAGGAAGAAAGATAACAAAAGAAAGAAAGGGATCGACTGCGGCGTGCCGCCTTCGATTCTATCTTGGCTCACAGATAAAGGTGGGATCTAGCACGTTCTAGCACCACTGCTTCAACAAGAAACTCTGAAAAACTTGGAATGGCACAAAAATGGTCAGCGTAGAGTCTGGTTGGGTCGTTTAAACTATCTGTCAGAGGGTTGCGCCAGACACGACTAAAAAAAGAGCCAGACAAGATACAAATAGGGTAATAACGTAAAACGGTACACAGGAAACGTTAAAGTAACGGCGAAAGGCTGGACTTGTGAGAAGATTGCAAGACTACCATCGAAAGGAAACGTTACTAAAAAAAAGTTGAAAACCATTGATAGCACATAACATAACCAGGACACACACAGAGCAGCACCTAATTGTCTCGACAGTCTTAGTCGATAGTGGCTTACCTGGGTCTTAGATGTAAAGAACGGGAAGAGCAGCGAGTAAGTCGTTGAAAGAAGAAGGGTAGTCAAGAAAAAGACGAGAAGCCAGGAGGCAAGGACTGGAAATTACCGGGTGACAGATACACGAGGTGCCCTTACTATAGACAACAAGTAAGACAAGCTACACTCGATCACGTTAGTAAGCAAGTCTCCAATGAAAAAATCGCAGAATTTCCTTATTGCAACCAGATCGCACAGACGTACTAGAACATATGGATTACAACAAAGATACCTAAACGGATCATAGCAGGAAGAAAGTGGAGGGCAATTCGCGCAAATCAAGCAACGCCGAAATCCTCAAGTTACGCCTATGAGGAGGGCAACTGCCGGGTAGAGGTCAGGGAAAATCAAAAAGCCCCTAATCATGGAAGTGACACGAAAGGAGGGGTACACCAAAATCGTTATATCATTTCCGAACTACAGCCAACGCAGGGACTATACTTTTAACGAAACGAACGTATGATTTAATACACGGTAGGAAACGTACATTGGAAATAACTGGCATGTTTTGTTGCACAAATTATTAAAAACCCGATCGACGCAAACACAAGAGGCAAAAGCGTTATGTCGATATATTCAACTAAACGGACCACTAAATATCAAACAAAAAAGAAATTATACTAAAATCAATCAGAGATAGAATACATAAATTCAGTAACATCATAGGTATAAGCGATTGGTGTGTGTATATAAAAGAATATCCTTTGATCCACTCTTTACAATCATTGAATGTAGTAGCAGGGTTTGGACTTCCCCCCCCCCTTTTCCAAAAAAAGGATCCAAAGATTATTTGTTTAGTAAATATGGTATTAAAAGTTTCGAGTGAAGATAATCTGTTTTCCCATAAGAGTTGAGGACTTAAAGTTTGTCTCTTTGAGAACAAAAGCGAGTTTCTTGGTTTTTTAAGAGGGAAGCCATAGGTTTTTTCTTGACGTGTCTTTGATGTCGGAAATCTCCAGGGTGCCTTTCTGGCGCCAGGCTTGGGGTGAAAGGTTTGCAAAGAGGCTGTGATGACATAGTTCAACTATGGGGAAAGAAAGTTGTTAATTTTTGCAAAAGTCATAAGACAATTAAAAGAAAGCTTGGTTCCTTGAATGGTGAAACCCATTCAAAAATTAGCACATGGGCTTTAGTTTATGATTGGAGATGTCAAGGTTTATGTCGGTTTTGGAAAGAGTTAAAACGCGTTGGATTCAAAGGTGGGGGGATAGATCTTGTCGCAGATGTATGGCCTTCTTGAATTCCAAGATGTTGTAAAGTTTTACGACTTGGGGGAAAAGGAAAGAGAGGGAGATACAAACGCGATCACGCTACAAACGGGCTCTCCGAGGGGTGTGCGATCACCGATCTCCTCACAAACACAAGGTCCTGACCTGCAGAACTCATCTACAACAAGCGGTGCCGTACAGGGCCCAGAAACATATTGAAGGACCCCAATCCATCCCACTTATGGACTCTTCTCCCTGCTGGGTCTGGGAGCCGCTTACCAGTGCCTCAAAACCAAGACACAGAGAGATGAGGAGGAGTTTCTTTCCACAGCCATTCGACCTCTAAATCAGGACACTAATCACAATAATCACCGCAACCACGCTCACCAGCTACACTATCGCACTTTACAAAAATCAAACATCAGTATTGTTAATTGGCTGCTATTTCCCGCGTCTTCTAATCTTGTTACATTCTCATTTCATCCCATTTAAGCTTAACTATTTTACTTATTATTTATATATATATATATATATATATATATATATATATATATATATATATATATATTTTCCCAGTAATAATGCACATTTTGGAGCGTTGCAAAGAAGCATTTCACTGCAAGTTGTACTGTGTATAACAATGTACGTGACAAATAAAGTCTAAAGTCTAAAGTCTAAGCAGCTGTAATCCATTAGCTTGTGAGCCCTAGCTTCTTCTTCATGTTCCTGATCCCTAGTGGCGAGGAGGGGGATAGCAAGCGGAGGTCTGGGGCGATCCGTGACAATCATCACATTTTCACACAAGTCCAAAAAGTGGATAAAGACAAACCAGTTAAACAAATTGGACAAAATATTATACTTGGTCATTTATTTATTGAGTATACAATATTACAATTTATGATCCAATATTGCATGTTAGTGAGTAGCAAAAGTATGTGAATCTTTGCTTTCAGTATCTGGTCATTTTCCTGTAGAATTATCTGATATAATTCAGAATTCATTGTTACATCAATAATGGCAAGCCGTCCTGGACCAGATGCAGCAAAACAGGACCAAACCATAATACTACCACCACCATGTTTCACACTTGGGAAAAGTTTCTTATGCTGGAATGCAGTGTTTTCCTTTCTCCAAACATAATGCTTTTCTTTTAAACCAAAAAGTTCTATTTCTCATCAGTCCACAAAACATTCTTCCAATAGCCTTCTGGCTTGTCCCCATGATTTTTAGCAAACTGCAGATGAGCAGCAATGTTCTTTTTGGAGAGCAGTTGCTTTCTCCTTGCAACCCTGCCATGCACGCCATTGTTCTCCAGTGTTCTTCTGATGGTGAACTCATGACCATTAATATTAGCCAATGTGAGAGAGTCCTTCAGTTGCTTAGAAGTTACCTTGGGGTCCTTTGTGACCTCACCAACTATGCCATGCTTTGCTCTTGGAGTGATCTTTGTCGATCAACTACTCCTGGGAAGGGTTTGGGTAGTGTGAGTGCTCCCAATTGCGCCGGGGCGCGATTCACGTATCGCACTTCGGCGCGCTTGAGATAGGTGGGCTCCGGCATGCTTTCATCATCACATATGCGCTCACACAGCACAGCGCACTTCATTGTTGTACATATGTGATCGGGTAATAACAAACTTCTGTGCCTTTCTTTGGTTTCGTTTTGTTCGTGCTGATACACAGCCCTAATACGTCTTATAATAAGTGCATTGATTATGCTGCACTGCGCACTCTATGCTTGTACTTGCACATGGCTTTTTATTTCACTTTGTGCATGCTGACTCACAGCCCTAATAAGCGCCAATAATGCGACGCGCTGAATTTCGGCTTATCGTGCTGTACAGCAGACTTCATGCTTGTACTTGCTGTATGTGATTTTTTTCTTTAGCTTTGTTGGCGCTAACACACAGCCCTAATAAGTCTTATAATAAGTGTATTGATAATGCAACACACTGTGTTCCGGCTTCTTATGCTGCACAGCGGACTCTATGCTTATACTTATACATGCCTTTTTTATTTCTATTTGTTGCCACTGACACACAGCGCATCGCATAATCATGGCACCTTATTATAAGGCGTATTAGGGCTGTGTGTCAGCGTGCAAAGAGAAACAAAAAGTCACATATTAAGTACAAGCATAAAGTCCGCTGTGCAGCAGGACTTTATGCTTGTGCTTACTATGTGACTTTTTGTTTCTCTTTGCACGCTGACACACAGCCCTAATAAGCCTTATAATAAATGTATTGATGATGAACTATTTTTTGGCATCTCGTGCTTACGGAGGCAGCTGCACAGCGCGCACAAAACGAAAGCAAAGAACGGCATAAACATATGTGATTACCCGATCATATGTACAACCATGAAGTGTGCTGTGCGAGCAAGCATGTTGATGACGAAAGCATGACGAAAGCGCGCCGGAGCGCGTTTCTGTGTGAGGTTACTGTGAGTGCGGGCCAGTTCAGGCAACCGTCCTCAGTGTGAGTGCACCTTCAGTTATCGCGCACCTACCTTTTCTCGCTCCGTTCGTTCTTGTTCCTCTCCGTCATTCACTCGTGTAGCTCCGTTTCTACATTCCGATCCATATTCCCATTTACAACTTCCGTTGTAAGTTCTGTTTTGTTAATAAAAACCTCCTGAGTTTCAGATCCGCTCCCTGCATGTGTCTCCTAAACTCTACAGCCAGCATGACAAACTTGACATGAGCATCAACAACCTTCTCAGATCCTCAGAAATCTCATTTGTTTGTGCCATGATACACTTCCACAAACATGTGTTGTGAAAAGCAGACTTTTATTTAAAGAACAGGAATCTATCAAACAGGGTGCCCACTCACACCTGATTGTCATCCTATTGATTTAAAACCCCTGACTCTAATTTCACCTTCAAATTAACTGCTAGTCCTTGAGGTTCACATACTTTTGCCACTCACTAATATGTAATATTTGTTCATTTTCCACAATAAATAAATGACCAAATATAATATTTTTTCCCCATTTGTTTAACTGGGTTCTCTTTAACTACTTTTAGTACGTGTGTGAAAATCTGATAATGTTTTAGGTCATTTTTATGCAGAAATATAGGAAATTCTAAAGGTTCATAAATTTTCAAGCCACCACTGCAACTGATACAACCAGTGTACCAGGTTCGACCCCACTTTTGACTTCAGAACTGCCTTAATTATTTGTGGCATAGATTCAACAATATGCTGGAAACATTCCTCAGAGACTTTGGTATATCCTCAATGTGCACTACTGGAAAGAAATCTAAAGAATGGATTCTGACCTTTCCAAATATCACAGCAGAAATCAAAACTCTTTAGACCACAAAAAGTTCTGTTGTCCAATTTTGGTGAGCACGTGTGAACTGTAGCCTCAGTTTCCTCTTCTTATCTGACAGGAATGGCACCCAGTGTGATCTGCTGCTGCTGTAACCCATCTGCTTCGATGTGTTGTGTGTTTAGAGATGCTTTTCTGCATACCTAATTGTGATGTGCAGTTATTTGAGTTATTGTCGGCTTTCTATCAACTCAAACCAGTCTGGCCATTCTCCTCTGATTTCTGGCATCAACAAGGCATATTCGCCAAGAGAACTGCAGCCCACTGGATATTTTCTTTATTTATTTCTTTATCTCTGTAAACCCTAGAGATGATTGTTTTTGAGCAGTTTTTGAAATACTCAGGGCCATTTTGACAATGTCTACATGACTAAATGCACCGAGTTGCTACAGAATGCACATATATCTACATATATTAAAGTTTATCTAATTACATTTATGTATACCAGTAAACGAGGTTATGACATTTGCATGAAAGCAGCATTGATATTGCTCTAGAAGCATGAATTAGATTAATTCACAGTGAAACATGACAGAAACAGCAACATTATTTAAACTAAAAACATGTAGTTGTCACTGGGGCAGTGAGGCATGAGCAGGAAAACGCAGGTCCCAGTTCAAAAGGCAGGTGATTTATTTAACAAAAGTGTTCCCCAGGCACAAAATAAAGCACAGCGAACAAACAATAAGGCAATACTACAGAGATAAAGATTAAACAGCAAAAGGTAGGTACACGCGGGGAAGCCAAGGTGAAACACAGCTAACAGAAACCAGATGGGGCTAGGCTGAGACTGGATATAATAACAGAATCACGAACACCAAGAGAACAGGTTAGGCTAGGCTAGATACCACAACCTGGATTAGAATTATGAAGATCCAGGGCCAGACTAAGCTAGGCACATGACAGGAACTATAATTCAAAGAGCGTAGCGAGGCAAGGCTAGAAATAACAACATGAGCGGGAATACGATGAGCACGGGCTAGGCTAGGCTAGGTATAACAACATGGGCAAGAATACAACAAGCAGGGGCTAGGCTAGGCTAGGTAGAACAACATGGTCAAGAATACAACAAACATGGGCTGGGCTAGGCTAGGTATAACAACATGGGCAAGAATACAACAAGCATGGGCTAGGCTAGGTAGAACAACATGAACAAGGACACAACTAGCATGGGCTAGGCTAGGTAGAACAACATGAACAAGGATACAATGAGCATGGGCTAGGTGCAATAGCACGAAACGAATGATAAACAAAATGGTACCATGAATGCCAGAGTCCAGAGGCAAAAGGAGCTGCGGCAAACACAGTCTCGCAGGTGAATGGCAACGACAGGTAATCCATCGGGCAAAACGTGAACATGCAATCTTGTCTGTGCATTGGATTGTGGGTGATGTAGTTTCTGCTCACCCATGTAGGCAAAATCCCCCTTTGGCCGCGGCACATAACAGTAGCAAAAATGTCACAATAGTAGCTGATTATATGCGTAATTTCACAGTGTGTATCAACAAAAGTACCAATACATCTCAGCAAGAATACAACAAGCATGGGCTAGGCTAGGCTAGGTAGAACAACATGAACAGGGATGCAACTAGCATGGGCGAGGCTAGGTATAACAACATGGGCAAGAATACAACAAGCATGGGTGATGCTAGGCTAGGTAGAACAACATGAACAAGGATACAGCTAGCATGGGCTGGGCTAGGCTAGGCTAGGTATAACAACATGGGCAATAATACAACAAGCATGGGCTAGGCTAGGCTAGGTAGAACAACATGAATAATGATACAGCTAGCATGGGCTAGGTGCAATCGCACAAAAAAATATAAACAAAACGCAAACGCCATAGTCCAGAGGCAAGAGAAGCTGTGGCAAACACAGTCCCATGGGTGAATGGGATGAAGATGAAGTCGGTCTTTTGGGGGTCAGAGAATTGGACGCAATGGTGGTCGTCCTCCATCAGAGCCCTCTGGATGACCTCAAGGCGGGGCGGAGAGCACTGGATGATCTCGGCGCTGGAACGGAGGACCCTGGTACTGGCACGGATTACCTCGTCATAGGCACTGGGATGGCGGACCTCAGAGGGGACCCCACTGTGACTGACAGCCTCTGAGAAAGCCCCTCTGGAGCCCAGTAGGCGAAGAAGGAGAGCTGTGGGGAACTAGCAGCTGGGTTACCGAGCCTCCAGATTTTGCTAGGGGGTTTCCGACATTAAACTGTCAGTAGCATCTAGCCTGGGTACGGAGTTAAAGGGTGCAGCATGCTCAGAAATGAGGCTGCATGATGCTGACGGCACATTTACAAGGCTATCAGGCGTGGTGTGCTCAGACATGGGGCGAGCGGACCCAAGAGCTGGGCCACCACGTGCTAATTGCTCAGGTACTGCACTAAATGACATTAGCAACTCATATACGGAGCCCGCGTGCTCCATCCTTGGGGTAATGGGCGCTAATAGCTTGCCTACGGGGCTGGCTGACATGACACGCATCGATACAAGGCTAACCTGTTCCAAAATATGGCTGACACACTCCGCAGCAGGGTTACCAGACATTAGTGGCTCGATTATGTTGCTACAGGGCATTAATGGCTCATCTGCAGAGCTAACCAACACAGTAAGCTCGGAGAAGGGGCTAGCGGTCTTGGATATGGGGTCCCAGAAAGCTAGCAGCTCATCTACTGAGCCGGGCGATGCGGTGTGCTTGGAGAAGGGGCTGTCGTGCGCAAAAATGGGGTTACATGGCATGAGCCATCTACATACATCTACTGAGCTAGATGACGTGGAGTGCTCAGGGGCGGGACTAGCACACACAAAAACGGGGCTATACGGCGGCAGCAGCTCCTTCTCAGGACTATATTGCACCATGGGCTAAATAAAGGGGCTAGCGGACTCTGACAAAGAGTTGCGTGATGCTAGCTGCTCATTTGCGAGGCCAGGCGGTGCGGCATGCCTGGAAAAGGGGCCAGCAGGCTCGGGTCCAGAGCTGCATCGCGCTAGTGGCTCATCAACAGAGCTGGGTGACCCGGAGCTCTTGGAGAGAGAGTTGTGCGGTGCTAACAGCTCAATCGCAGAGCTAGGTGGCGTGGGGAGCTCAGACGTAATTTGAGTTTCCTGGTGCTAGTGGCACATCTTCAGAGCTACACGGCGCAGTAAGCTCAGAAACAGGGCTAGCAGGCCGAAATACGGGGTTACCTGGTGCTAGCGGCTCTGCCGACCAGAGCGGGCAAGGCTGTGCCTCGGGTGATCTCAGCAAGGGAGGCAGCGTTCCGGACAACCTCCGTAATCAAGGTGTAGGTCTCCAAATCCATGGTGGAGGAGCAGCGCACTCGATGGTCTCGGCTCCTGGGACATCATCGGTGGGTGAAGTGACGCCCACGACATCCTCAGTGACAGGCAGGGTGATGTGCAGAGTGTCCTTGCTGAGAGAAGCATTGCGTAGGATGGCCTTAGCAAGTGAAGTGGCGTTTTGGGCGTCCAGCGGCTTCCAGGATTTAATCGGCGGGCGAAGTGATGCTCATGGCCTCCTCAGCGACGTGAGAGGTGTCCTGGACGTCCTCGGTGATGGGTAAGGTGATGTGTAGAATGTCTTCGCTGAGCAAAGCAGCGCATAGGATGGCCTTAGCGAACAAGGCGGTGCGCAGAGCATCCTCAGCGAGCGAAGTGGCCTCCAGGACATCACCGGTGAAGGCGTGCTCTGGGAGGTCTCCGGAGAGAGGAAGGCGATCTCCGAAAGTGGCATGCCCTGGACTGGCTTGGTTCTGATGCCGACCCGAATCCCCTGACAACCAGCTGGGGGTTGTGGAGATGGCTGACCAGAAGAGGTTAGCGGAGCTTGGTAGGGCGGTGGCCAAAGATAAAATGTCAAAATATAGGTACACACGGGAAAACCAAGGTGAAACACAACTAACAGAAACCAGCCAGGGGGTAAACTGAGACCAGATACAATAATAGAAACATGAACACCAAGAGAACAGGTTAGGCTAGGCTAGATACCACAACCTGGACTAGAACTACAAAGAGCCAGGGCCACACTAAGCTAATAATTTCACAGTGTGTATCAACAAAAGTACCACTACATCTCAGCATCTCAGACAACATGAGATCAGAACTGTCTCTACAGTAAGGAAATTCATAAGGAAACTGCTTTTTCAGTGCAGCAAACACAGGGTTTGAGATTTTGTTCAGGGTTGGTTAACAACTTCTTGAGAGTGATTTGTTCTGTATCAACCTCCTAAGAGCTTGATTCCTACTACAGACAAAATTTCCTAATCAGTTTGTTCATAGTACTTTTGTTGATCCTGTTGCCCCAAAACACACCAGCATAGAATATAGCACTCACTACAACAGACTGGTAAAGTGATCTGTGACACCTTGTGTATGCACTAAAGGGCCTCAGCTGCCTCAGACAGTAAAGGCGACTATGGCCTTTCTTGGACACAGCATGGATATTGCAGCTCCAATCCAGTGTGTGGTCCATGTGCACACACAGGTATTGAAATTTGTGCCAACCTCCAACAACATGGTGACAGGGCAGGTCTGGACTTCCTGAGATCTACAACCATCTCCTTGGTTTTACTGAAGTTGAGTGGTTGCGTCCTTCACTAGCTTCCTGTATTTATCCTCCTGTCCATTCCTGATGCACTCCACAATGACTGAGTCATCATGAATCAGAATTTCTGTAGATGACACAACTGAAGTTAGAGGTGTACAGGCTGAACAGGAATGGAGCTATTACAGTCAGAGCCCCCAATTCTACACACTGCCATGTCTTATGCACAGCACTCCAGAAGTACACACTGCGGTCGACTAATCAACTAGTCCATTGTCCTTGATATGACATATTTACCCACAGGTTGGATATTGCTAAATGCAATGGAGAAATTGAAGAATATGATCTTCACTGTGTTGCCTGAAGTGTTCAAGTCGGAGTATGTTTTGTCCAGATAGATAAATGCTTCATCCACTGCAATGCCATCCTGATATGCGAACTGAGGAGGGTCAAGGGCTGTACTGACCAATGATCTTTTCAGGGATGCAGTGGATGGTCTCTGTTATTGTGCGGTGACAGAGATATTGTGCAGTAACAGAGATAAAGGAGCAGGATGGGAGCTGTTGTCAATCCATACAGAACAAACAGTTTGATGCCCTTCTTACATATAACTTCTTTAACTGACATGTGATTGGAATTGCACCATTTATTATAAACAAACAACGGTAATCTGCCACCTTTCCTCTTACTGGTTTTATTACTGTCAGCCGTCACATAAGTAAATCAATTTAGAGAAACATGCTTAGCTAAGTTTCACTGAAGCACATTATGCTGCATTCCTTATATTCTCTCTGTATCCATGTTAGCAGACAGTTCATCCATTTTATTTGCCAGTGACCATGTGTTCCACATTATGATAGAAAAAAGATATAGTTTATATCTCCACTTCTTTGCCCTCTATTTTACTCCTGCTCTAGGACATCTCATAAGGACATAAGGACATTTCAGCTCCTTTGGAATCTCTGGCTGCGGTAGAATAAACTCACCAGGTTCCTCAGCCCAATCAGCTGATCTCGTGTGAAAACAAAGCAAGGGTGCATAGTGCAATTGTAGTCTGAAAACTCAGTGGAATGATCCATAGAAGGTCAAATAAAGCTTTCAAAAGTTTGTATTTCAGCACTGTGTCAAAATTAGATATTCACAAAAGAGAAGTGGATAAAAAGGATGCAATTTACAAAACAGAAATACATAAACAATAAGCTATTATAACAAGTGGGCACCTCAAGCAGCACTATGTAGTTAGATTATGCTCTTGACATGTGCGAAACATTTTGTCAATTTTGTCTTTCAAAGTAAATTCCAAGGAACCTGAAAGCTCTGACTCCTACACTGTTTACCCATATAGCCTTAACTTCATCTTTTCTCCTAGCTTTTCCAGGTCAATATAACTGTTTTTTCACAGAAATTCTGAACCCCCCACTGTTATACCCATTGCTCTGCTACACCTCCTGATCTTTCCCTGCTGTATATTGCATATTCTCTCCTCCACTTCCACAAAGGCCAATAATCAGCAAATAACCTGCCTAGGTCTGGAATCTGAGAAACCATGTCATTAATCATTACTGAGAACAAGATTAGACTTCCCTGTGGTGTCCCATTACGTACTTTAGACTGTAATGATGGTTCCCTTCCCACTTTCACTATTATTATCCGATTATACAGAAAGTCTTTAATCCAATTGAACAATGGGCTTCTTATTTCCAACATACTGAGCTTAATTAACATTTCCTCCATCCACATAATATCGTATGATTTGTCCATATCCATAAATACTCCCGCCACTGCTTCGTTATTTACTTGGGATTTCTTTCTTCAGCTTCCAGGCATACTAGTAGATCCATAGTTTCTTTTCCTTTTCTAAAGCCACTTTGGTATGAGGACATTAATCTCCTTCTTTCCAAAACATAATTTAGCCTATGCCTTAACAATTCTGGCCATTAATTTACCCATATGGCTTGTTAATTCTACTTTCTGTAATTAGATTTATGTGTTGAGTCCTTGCCTGGTTTTCTTACTGGCTCTCCAATACCCTCTTTCCATCTACTTCTCAATATCCCCTCTTCCAAACTCCATTGAATAATCCAAGCATTTAAATTAGGCTCTTCTCACCCATTTGTTGAGCTTGATATAGCATAATTTATCACTACGTCAAGCAACCATTATTGTTTTAAAAAAGAGCTTTTTTTCAGCTCAGTTATTGTAAACAATACATAGTTTAAATTTCCAATCCTGGTTTAGTGCCCTAGGATATCTCTTCATTGCTAGCTCTCTACCGCCTTTCACTTTTTCTGTCAGATTAGCATTGCTATGAATATCCAGGAGGGTAATCGCTAGCACTTCTGCCTTCTCTTGGCTCATTATTGGCTATGCCAACACCAGATACTCTCAATTTTTCTTAATGCCCTTCATCTTTTTAATTGCCTGTTCAGGAGTTGCTCCTTTCAAAACTAGTACACAATTTTCTCCTGCCATTGTCTATACCCTTTTATCTTCTTCTTCTTCTTCTTCTTCTTCTTCTTCTTTCGGCTTCTCCCTTTATCAGGGGTCGCCACAGCGAGTTAAACGTTTCCACCTCACCCTGTCCTCCACATCCTCTACTCTCACCCCAACTCCCTGCATATCTTCATTCACCACAACCAAATAACTCCTCTTTGGTCTTCCCTCTCCGTCTCTTGCCTGGCAGCTCCATCTCCAACATCCTCCTACCAATATATCCACTATCCCTCCTCGGCACATGTCCAAACCATCTCAGTCTTCCCTCTCGAATTTTGCCTCCCAATTTTCCAACCTGTGCTGTCCCTCTGATGATCTCATTCCTAATCCTGTCCACCCTAGACACTCCTAAAGAGAACCTCAACATCTTAAGTTCTGCCACCTCCAGCTCTGGTTCCTGTCTCTTTGTCAGTGCCACTGTCTCTAACCCATACAACAAGGCTGGTCTCACTACTCTCTTATAAATCTTTCCTTTCACTTTTGCTGCGACCCTTTTGTCACACAGCACTCCTGACACTTTTCTCCACCTACCTCATTCTGCCTGTACTCTCTTCTTAATCTCCTTTCCACGCTCCCCATTTCCTTGGACAGTTGATCCCAAGTACCTGAACTCCTGGACCTTTGTGACCACTGATCCCTGTAGCCTGACTGTTCCACCTGCCTCCCTTTCATTTACACACATGTATTCTGTCTTATTACAGTTGACTTTCATTCCTCTCCTTTCCAGATTATACCTCCACCTCTCCAAGTTCTCTTCTACCTGCTCCCTGTTCTCACTACAGATCACAATGTCGTCTGCAAACATCATAGTCCACGGCGATTCCTGTCTGACCTCATCTGTTAGTCTGTCCATCACTCCATAAGAAGGGACTCAGGGCCGATCCATGATGCAGCCCCACCTCTTCCTTGAAGCTATCTGTCACTCCTACAGCACATCTTACCGCTGTCATGCTGTTCTCATACATGTCCTGCACCAATCTAATGTACTTTTCAGCCACTCGAGACTTCCTCATACACCACCACAGTTCCTCCCTTGGCACCCTGTCATAAGCTTTCTCCAAATCCACTAAGACGCAGTGTAGCTCTTTCTGACCTTCTCTATACTTCTCCATCAGCAGTCTCAAAGCAAAAATCGCATCCATGGTGCTCTTCCTTGGCATGAAACCATACTGTTGTTCACACACTGTCACCTCCTGTCTGAGCCTAGCTTCCACAACTCTCTCCCAAATCTTCATTGTGTGGCTCATCAACTTTATGCCCCTGTAAGAGCCACAACTCTGTACATCAACCTTCTGCTTAAAAATCGGTACAAGTAAACTTTTCCTCCATTCCTCAGGCATCCTCTCATTCACCAGAATTCCATTGAATAATCTAGTCAGAAACACCACTCCCAGCTCTCCTAGACCTTTTTCCATACCTCAACCGGTATGTCATCAGGTCCAACTGCCTTTCCGTTCTTCATCCTTTTCAAAGTTTTCCTAACTTCGTCCTTGCTAATCTTTGCTACATCCTGTTCCACAATTTCTACGCCATCCAACCTTCTTTTCCCTTTCATTTTCTACATTCATCAACTCCTCAAAATACTCCTCCCCCCATCTTTTTCTCACCTTCTCTCTCACCTGGACAGTACATTTCCATTTCTATCCTTGATCACCTGTCCCAGGACCTGCTGCACATCCTTTCCAGCTCTATCTCTCTGTCTCGCCAGCAAAATACAACTCCTTCTCTCCTTCCCTACTGTCTAACCTGTCCCATATAACTCATCGTAGGCCTTCTGCTTTGGCCTTTGCTACCTCCCTCTTTGCCCTGTGCCGCATCTCCTTGTACTCCTGCCTACTCTCATTAGTCCTGTCCCTGTCCCATTTCTTCTTGCTGTCCTCTTCTCTGAATAACCTCCTGCACTTCCTTGTTCCACCACCAGGTTTCCTTTTCTATCATCCTTTGCCTGTCCAGAAGACAAACCCAGTACCTTTCTACCTGTCCTTATCTAATTACTGTTGCTGCTACTACTACCCAGTCATCTGGGAGCTCTTTCCTATCACCCAAAGCCTTTCTCAGCTCCTCTCTGAACTCTTACAACATTCTTCCTTTCTCAACTTCCACCATTTGGGTCCTCTGCTCTGTGCTTTGTCCTCTTCCTAACCACCAGAGCCATCCTGCACACCACCATCCAATGCTGCCTAGCTACACTCTCCCCTGCCACTACCTTACAATCACCAATCTCTTTTAAGCAACCTCTTCTAACAATAGGATGTAGTCTATCTGTGTGCTACCTCCCTCCACTCTTATAAGTCACCCTATGCTCCTCCTTCTTTTGGAAATATGTGTTAACCACAGCCCTTTCCATCCTCTTTGCAAAATCCACCACCATCTGTCCTTCTAGGTTCCTATCCTTAACACCAAACCTGCCCATCACTTCCTCATCTCCTTTTTTATTACCCTCACCAACATGACCATTGAAATCTGCACCAATCACCAGTCTCTCCTCCCTGGGAATGCTCTCAACCACTTCATCTAACTCCCCCCAGAATCTTTCTCTTTCTCCTCTAATTCACAGGCCAATCTTGTGGTGCATAGCCACTAACAACATTCACCCATTACACCCTCAATTTCCAGCTTCAGACACATATTATCCTATCTGACACCCTTTTCACCTCAACAACATTCTTTACATAGTCCTCCTTCAGGACCACACCAACTCCATTTCTCTTCTTATCCACACCATGGTAGAACAGTTTAAACCCTGCACCAATGCATCGAGCCTTGCTACCCTTCCACTTTGTCTCCTGCACACACAAAACATCGACCTTTCTCCTCTGCATCATATCAGCCAGCTCTCTACCTTTCTCTGGCATCGTCCCTACATTTAGGGTTGCTACCCTCAGTGCTATATTCTGGGCCCTCCTGATTTCTCTCTGTCTCCTCACACGCCTCCCTCCTCTTCGTCTTCGGCAAACAGTAGTCCAATTTCCGCTGGTACCCTGTTTGCTACCAGTACCAGTGGCGGTCGTTGTTAACCCGGGCCGCGACCAATCCGGTATGGTGAAATTATTATGAACTCGCATAGTTTACTTGGCAAATGTTTTACACCAGATGCCCTTCCTGACGCAACCCTCACCATTTATCCAGGCTTGGGACCGGCACTAGAAATACCCTGTCTGAGCAAACTAGTGGCTGGTTTGTCTATACCCTTTTATACTCTTACTAAATTTTTGACATTATGAGTATTTCATACTACTCTGAATGCTCTATTTCTTTTTCTAACTCCCATTCTGTATTAATTTGTATACTACAGTACCATTTTCCTAGCTCTACAATCTTAACTTCTAGGAATATTTTTATTTGCTGGACCTATAATTATATTTGTGGCTACTTTGTTAACACTGTCCACCCCAATATCTATGCAAACTTTATTCATTTCCACCTCACGTAGCAGGGTATTTTTTTTTTTAATCAGCCTCACCAAATAACCATTTTCCAATTATTTCTACCACCTCCAAGTTGTTAACTGCACCTACTTTACATATAATTGGAAAACAGTCACTGCCACGGGTGCAGTTTCCATACTTTCCACCTACTAACAGTTTGATACTAATTTAATGCTGCCTCCTTGCTAGTAGTTTTCTGTCGATCATTTAGGCACACTACTTCATTCCTTTCCATCACTTCCTTAATGACTTCCCCATTACTAATCTGTTCTTTCTCCCCAAAATAAAGTGAGCATTTAAATCTCACACCATATTTCCCTATTGCTTATGTGTTTGTGAATTCATTCAACAGGATCTTTATCCAGCCTCCTGCAGTGACTGTAAAAGTTTACAGTATTCATAACTGTCTCTCCCACCCATATGTCCGCTCCTACACACTCCAGTTATTTCCATTTTCCCCGTTTTTAATAGACTTTACTTTTCTTAATGGAAACAGCACGTCTCCTTCTCCCCCTCATTTCCACTGTCTGTTCTGAAAACTGAATACCCTTGTATTACAATTGAAGATTTGATTAGAGTGATATTTGTTGAATACATGCAGTGGTGCTTTAAAGTTCGTGAATGCGTTAGAATTTTCTATATTTCTTCTTAAATATGATATAAAGCATGATCAAATTTTCATCCAATTCCTAATGTTATGCTGCCTGAACTGGCAATGTGGTATTATTTTCTATCCTCTGTTCCTCCTACTATTACATGAAGCAGGCTCCTCAGCCAATGGACTGCTGTGTGGAGGCTGGGAAACAGACAGCGAATGGATCAAACCAGAGCAGCAGATCCAATCATGGAAGCAGGCGCTTACGCTTTAAGGCAACTGATCATCCTTCAATCGACAGCCTCACTCTTGTCTCACTTAGCTACTGACCTTGCCCACAGATGTTGTAGCTGAGCCTGTAAATTGTGCATACTCTTAGATTGCCAAAGCTAGCATCCCAGTTGGTCCTGAAAATGCTTGAATGGTGATAAGTCTTATTAATTTAGACAATTCTGATCAGTTTAGACAATTCTGAGCAATTTTGACCTGGCAGGCCAAGGAAGTGTTACAATCTGGCAGAGACATTCCTGGGAAACCCTTGCTGTGTATGGGCGAGCATTATCCTACTGAAGAATGCCACGCCTTGAGCGCCAACATGTGGACTCAGGATATCTTGCACATATCGCTGAGTTGTTAGTGCCCGTCTTATCACTACTAGAGGTGATTGACTGTCGTATGCGATGGCTCCCCATATCATCAGACCAGCAACTGGGGCAGTATGTCACGCCTCAGCTGTAGGACGAGGTTCCTCTTCTTTACCTGTAGGTGTCACTCTGTTTTTTTTTATTCATAGTGAATATGTATGGCTCTGAATGCAGAAACGTTCAGTTCTGTGTTGTATATTGTGAAGGTAGGAGGTTCTGTTTATCATCCAGCAAAAATCGCTATTCTTATAAGCCATCCTTGTTTAGTTTCTGGTTAAAAGTGCTCTAAAATTGATTGGAACTTGATTACACAGAATATTTTGTTATTTGTGATAAATTCCAAGCGTTATTGTTATACTTGTTGCTAAAATGTTTGTGAGTGAACATTCCTTCATAAAGCAGCATGGTGGTGATGCCTTAGTAGTGATATTCTGTTAAATATCGGCAGTGTATAATGATTTACTTTGCAGTTAGTTGTTGTACTAAGGTGAATTTGTCAGCACATTGTAAGAGCAGGTTCTGTGGTTTTGTATATTGTGAAGGGGAGGACAGTGGCAGTTGATCTCTGCGAAGCTGCTGCTGTGTGCCATGCGTGTACTGAACTGCAACTTCATGTCCCATCTCTGGACGGAACAAGACTTGCTAAATAAACTGCCATTGCTGTGCTGCATTAATGAACATTGCTGGTGTCCAGTCTCTCTCTGTTTCCCAAATACACAATGCAGAGGAACGGACCCCACCCCCCCCATCAAGGGGGGGTTGGATGCAACTACTACTAAGCCAGTCAAGTCCCAGTCAAGTCAAGTCAGATTTATTTATATAGCGCTTTTTACAAGAGGCGCATTGTCTCAAAGCAACTTTACAGTTTAGATTATCTCCTAATAACTACGTCCAATCCCAATTGAGCAAGCCTAGGGCTACAGTGGCAAGGAAAAACTCCCTAGTTCTAGGAAGAAACCTTGTGGGAGGACGCCAAGACTCAAAAAGGAACCCCAACCTCCTTGGGCGGCGTAGATGATAAACCTAAGAGCGAACTCAAGTCATGGAGTCAAAGTTCGAATAGAATTTTGAAGTATGCAATCGACATTAAGTGGCCGGGTATGATAATAAATCTACGAGCGAAACTACAGTCATGGAGTCAAAGTTCGAATAAAAATGTGAAGTATTCAAACATCGACATTAAGTGGCCCGGTTATGATGATAAATCTAAGAGCGAAACTAAAGTCATGGAGTCAAAGTTCGAATAAAATGTGAAGTGTGCATCGACATTAAGTGGCCCGGGTATGATGGGGCTGGAGCTGATGACGGAAGCAGTTTGAGTGGAGCTCCAGCAGATGAACATCATGTGTGGGACTGGAACTGCAGAAAACAGAAAATGTAATTAGTTATTGATTAAGAGCACAGTGTCTATTAACAATCGCTGATGCCATGTCAATCACTGATGCCAATTGTAGCATGAGACCCGGCAGCATTAGCTATAGCAGCATAGCTAGAAAGAGGAGAACTGGTAGGAAACACAGCCAAGAGGGATCACATGAGACACTGGCAACCCCACGGGAGGCAGAAGACTGCACCCCAACGTCTCTGATCACCGTAAGACTCTTTGACTATGAACCCCCAGCTCTGCCCTTAGTCTAAGGCAAGGATGCACGAGTCAAGATCACGAGGACCGAAGCCCAGTTCAGCCAGACCGCCCACTCGACACTCCCGGCTAACGGACAAGGCAGGCAGGCCAGACATGACTGCAGGCAGGCCAGACATGACTGCAGACTCCGGCCCCAGTGACCCAAGCCATGCATCCCGGTCTAAATCTAGTCAAAAACCTGTGTAAATAAGTATGTCTTTAGCCTAGACTTAAAACTTTGGAGAGTGTCTGAGTCTCGAACGAAAGTGGGAAGTTTATTCCATAGTTGGGGGGCCATGTATGAGAGAGCTTTTCTCCCGGCTGTGACTTTTTTAATTTTAGGAACTAAAAGAAGTTCTGCATCCTGCGACTGAAGTAGACGAGTTGGATTGTAATACTCTAAGAGTTCACTCAGATAATGTGGTGCCAGGCCATGTAGAGCTTTATAAGTTATAAGAAGTATTTTGTAATCAATGCGGAATTTGACTGGTAACCAGTGCAGTGATGATAGAACAGGAGTGATATGATCAAATTTTCTAGTTAGAGTTAGCACTCGGGCAGCTGCGTTCTGAACTAACTGAAGTTTATTTATAGATTTACTAGAGCATCCAGTAAGTAAGGCGTTACAGTAATCCAACCTTGAGGTTATAAATACAAGTTTTTCTGCATCATTAAAAGAGAGGATATTTCTAAGTTTAGCGATATTACGTAATTGAAAGAAAGCAATTCGAGGGATGCTGCTAATGTGTGCATCAAAGGACAGATCTGAATCAAATGTGACACCTAAGTTTTTTACAGATGGACTGGGCAATACTGGGCAGCCATCTAGATTTAGGATAGATGTAGCCAACCTGTCTCTCACAGCCTTGGGTCCCACTAATAGAACCTCAGTTTTATCTGAGTTAAGTAAGAGAAAATTAAATAACATCCAATCTTTTATTTCCTTTACACAGTTCTCAATTTTGTTGATTGTAAGGCTGTTATTAGATTTGGCTGATATGTACAGCTGTGTATCATCTGCATAGCAGTGGAAATTAATGCCATGTTTACGAATAACTGAGCCTAGGGGCAGCATGTACAGAGAGAATAAAAGCCAAGCACTGACCCCTGAGGCACGCCATACTTCACTTTTGAGAGCTTACACCTTAGATTATTTATATGAACAAACTGGTCCCGGTCGTTTAAGTAGGATTTAAACCAAGAAAGTGCTGATCCCTTAATACCTACAGCATTTTCTAGTCTGTTTAGTAAAACATCTATAGTGTCAAATGCTGCACTTAAATCTAACAGAACAAGAAAAGAAACACATCCCTTATCTGAAGACATTAGCAAGTCATTTAGTACCCTAATTAATTCTGTTTCAGTACTATGATGGGGCCTGAAGCCAGACTGAAATGTTTCATAAATACCATTCCTTTGGAGGTAACTACAGAGCTGCTGATAGACGGCTTTTTCTAAGATTTTGGACAGAAACAGTAGATTTTAAATTGGGTCTATAATTAGATATCACACAAGGGTCAAGATTGGCTTTGTTAATCAGTGGTCTGATAACGGCACACTTAAAGGATTTGGGCACATAACCAAAGGTAAAGGATGACTTTAAAATAACTAACAGTGGCTCTATAATACTAGGTATTACTTGTTTGAGTAAACGTGTAGGAATGGGATCTAATAAACATGTTGATGACTTAGACGAGCTGATCAGTGCGGATAGTTAAGTATTAGTAATTGGGGTAAAAGATTCTAATCTTGATTTACAGCTCATTAAACAGATGTCTTCACTAGTGCTGCATCTGGAAGGTGGCTGAATAGTTTGTGATGTGATGAGCATTGAGTTTTATGTCTAATATCTTATCATTAAAGAAAGTCATGAAATCATTACTGTTAAAATTACACAGCATGGGAGAGTCTGTGGGGTTTTTTGTTAATTTGGAGACTGTATTAAAGAGAAATCTTCGATTATTCTTATTTTTCTCTATGATTGAGGAGAAGTATGCAGCCTTAGCTTTAATAAGGGCATGCTTATACTCTACCATGCTGTCCCTCCAAGCAACCTCCAATTTACTATGTCTCCACTTGCGCTCTAGATGCCGTGTTATTTGCTTTAAGGTACGGGTGTGGTCATTATACTATGGTGCTAGCCTTTTTTCCCTAATGCGTTTCACCCTAGCAGGAGCAATCGTGTCCAGGGTTGAGCGAAGCACACATTCTAATTGGTCATTTGCACACTCAAGGTGATTTCTCTCCTTAGGTGTATTAAATTTCAAGTCTGGTAGGTTTTTAATAAACGCAGCTGGAGTAGCAGATGTGATAGTGCGCTTGGTGTGATAACGAGGCAGAAGGATTTTATTTATTACAGATAGCTCAAATACTAAAAGATAGTGATCTGAAATCGAATCACTTTGCAGGAAAACATCAAGGTTATCTATATTGATACCAAATGTTAATATTAGATCTAAAGTATGATTACAGCGGTGGGTTGGTCCCATCACATTCTGAGTGATACCCATGGATTCTAAGATGGATTCGAAAGCAATTCTAAGTGGATCCTGTTCATTGTCAAAGTGAATATTGAACTCACTTACAATTAAAGCCTTATCTGTTGACAGTATTAAGCAAGAAAGAAATTTAGCAAATTCCTAAAAAGATTCTGAATAGGGACCAGGAGGACGGTAAATAGTGATAAGCTGAAAAAAAATGTGGTTTTGACTTCCATAATGATGGATCAGTCACATTAAGAATCAGTATTTCATTAGCCCTGTAATGGGATTTAGTTGTAACACCTAGCTCTTTGTCAAAAATTGTGGCTATGCCTCCCCCGACCATTAGGACGAGGGCGATTAGCATGACTGCATCCAGGAGGTGAGGCTTCATTTAAGGCTAAATATTCATCAGGTCTAATCCAAGTCTCAGTGAGACAGAGAGCATGTAAACGTTTATCAGTGATTATTTCATTTAAAATCACTGCTTTGTTTGTAAGTGATCTAACGTTAAGTAATCCTAGCTTTAGTCTAATGTTGTTATTTCTTTGGGAGCTATTTGTGCTATCTGGGAAGCTATCTCTTTATACTAATGAGGTTATTAAAACAGACCTTTTGAGAGCGTTTACGTTTAGGGCAGATGCGGGTAACAGACACAGTTTCAATAATGTGGGTTCTGGGTGACGGTATATGGCTACCAGCAGACAGTTGGTTAAGCCGGTTTGTCTGTGCCTGACCCCTGCTCTGGATAGTCAGCCCCTAACCAATCGGGCCATAAGACTATGGGCAATGTTGCAGGAGATGAGAGCAGCACCCTCCCGAGTGGGATGGACACCATCCCATCCTAAAAGGCCAGGCTTACCCTCAAAGGCTGTCCAGTTGTCTATACAGCCCACGTTGCTTTCAGAGCACCACTTGGACAGCCAGCAGTTCAGCGACCATAACCTGCTGTAGGCTTGGTCACCTCGCCGCATTGGGATGGGGCCAGAGCACACTACTGCAACAGACATCGTCTTTGCCATTCTAACCACCTCTACAAAATTAGCCTTAGTAACCCCTGACTGACGAAGGCGTATATCATTAGCCCCTACATGAATAACTATCGTAGAGAATCTGTGGCTCTCGAGTTCACTAAGACTCGTTACAATGCCCGGCACTCTGGCTCCGGGGATACAGAGATTTCTAGCTGCTGGTGTCCCTAAAGGGGTAGCAAGTTTCACGTGTTGTAAAATAGAGTCACCTATGACCAGAGCTCTTTCAACAGGCTGCTCAGTGGGTGTTTCACTGAGGAGGGCAAACCTGTTGGACACGTGGACAGGTAAAGAGTGGTGCTCTCGTGGACTAGCCTTACGACTACGTCGCCGAACCGTCACCCACTTGCCCTGCTGCGAGGACTCTGGCGGGGCTCTAACTTCACCTTTGGCATCCAGATCTGCTAAGCTCGGAGTTGAGCTAGCCTTCTCTAATGTCTGGATGCACGCCTCTAAAACTACAATCTTCTCCGTCAGACTGGCTACAAGCCTACACCTATCACAAGTAAAATTTACACTAATGACGGAGGAAGAATAGCTAAACATGCCACACTCGGCACAGGGAACAAGCACAGCAGAAGCCATGTTAGTACAATTAATGCATTAAAGGATCTTAGCTTCAGGTGGTGTTGTGGGGTGCTGAGTGAAGATATGGTTCAGCTGCAGCTGATGGTCCAATGCAATGCTCGATTAAAGCGTTAATACAAGTTAAGTCAACACAAAACATCACAAAAAACTAAGTCTCAGAAAGAAAGTGGGAAAAGACTGTAAAAAAAAGTTAATAAACCAACACACTACTGCGACGAAAGACGCCAACTCTGGTTATTAGCTAATGGCTTTAACTACTGCGAACACAAGCCGTATATACCTGTATAAAGTGACTAAACAACGATTTAGCGGCAAAAAAAAAAATATAATCCGCCAGTACGAGAGATAAAATGATTAAGATGTTGTAAAAACCTACTATATATACGATTATATATGATACAGATGCGATCGGGAATTAAAATATATCAAAGGTAAATAAGCTGCTAGCAGCTACGAAACGGCGTCCTGTGTGCAACCGCGGATCAGTCTGGGTTGCCAGATCCTCGCAATCCTCGCGTCAGTTCTCTCAGCGTTCTCTCAGCGTTCTCCCAGTATCCAAAAAGTGTGAATATAGTACACCAGGGTTACATCTTTGGAGCCGTGACCCAGATTTGCAGCCTACAGCATACTTGTACCTGTATGGTGGAGTGGGATTGAAGGATGACTACAAAAGCTTATATCCTTTTAAGATAACGCTTGTCAGAGTTCGTTGAATGGTGTGAAATTGTTTCATGATAAACCTCTTTTGTAAGTGGACACAGTTGTAAGTTTTGTAAGTTGTATCAAAGTCGTGAACTGTTGAATGACTTTGTGTCTGTTCACTTATTGGGAATTTGTGTGGGTTTATTACTGTCACTGTTTGCACTCACTGTGTTTTTGTCTGACTTTTATGATTATTTTCTTTTCCCTTACTAGTTGTGAAGCACCTGTTTTCTAAGTAATTAATAATTTTTCTAGTTGTCTTTCTATATGTTACTATATTGGCCACACTAGTCATATCCGTACTCTCTATAGCATACATAATTGCAGTTCACATTCTAACTGACAGGTTTCTATTACCAAGGTGCAAATGGCCAGTGGTGACACCCCGGTCAGACTTCCGTCCGCTATGCAGCATCCTTCCTGTGACACCCCTTGGCTCCCTCCTATACGTGAGGGAGTGCAGCATGTCGTGGGTAGCAGCAATCCTCACTTTGCAGTATTCATGGGGGACGATGGTGTACCCCCACCAGCCCAACCGTTACTAAATCAGCCTGACCAGCCAAGTTTGCTGCCAGCCATCACCCCAGTATCCATGGCTGGTTCTCTTCGCCCGGTTTCAGCCGATGAACAACTGAATCCATTAACTTCGCCAATGCACTATAGCCTCAATGCACTGACTACTGATTACAGACCTCAGTATGGGCCGATGTCACATCAGCCTCAGGTATACCCAACCTCTATTCACAACCACTACAGTACCCCGGCCAGTATCCATGCCCCTACCGTGGTGCCGACTTTCACCGAGCCTCAGGCCTACTTCACACCCTATCAACAACCTACAGACTGACGGTCACTCTATCATCCCTGTGCCCATTATTTGATGACTCACGACAATGTGGTGCCCCATGCGCATTCGGGGTTCACTCAGACACACCAAATTAGGAATGTTCAAGTTTTCAGTGGAGGTGCTGAATGCAAGCTCCTGATTGATGACTGGATTCGAGACATGCAATATCTTTTGAATGCTGGGGCCCTCACCCCTGACCTTGGCTTTGCAGCTGTAGTTCGGCATTTAAGTGGAGAAGCCAGAAAGTTGGTTTTGAATTTGCCCACCTATGAGCAGACGCCAAACAGGGCATTTGATGAACTGAGGGCGGAATATGGGGACATCCAGTCATCTCTGGACCCACTCGCCGATTTCTATGAAAGAACACAGCAGCCAGGTGAGACACTGTGCTCTTACGCTATAGCTTTGGAGACAATACTTCGTGCAGTGGAGGAAACACAGAATGGCGGTCACCCGTTTGCAGACAGGGATGGAAAATTAACCTGCCAGTTCCTTCGGGGGTTGAGTGATGAGGATGTGTACTTGCGCATTGCTCCTATGAAGCCAAGGCTGATGAGTTTTCATGAACTACAGTCCGAGCTTCATCAGCTGGCCAGAGAATCAAGAAGATTCCTGTCCCAACCCAGATCAAAAAGACCTATCAGTCAAGTGCAGGTGGCAGATTCAGACGATATTAAGAGGACTCACAAAGAGCAGTCCAGCAAGCATGGTTCTGAACTAGCTGACTTAACAGCTTTGGTGAAGAAATTGGCGGTGGCTCAGGAAGAACAGGTCTCAAGGATGGTGGCGCTGGAGTCCAAAATTGCTAAAGCTATGCTGCACCACAGTCAAACCAAAGATTAGCCCAACAAAAGGGTGATAAGTCTTTGTTGGTGTGTTTCCGTTGTGGGAAACTGGGGCATATGGCCAGAGTGTGCAGGGCTCTGCTAACTTCAGTGGAACTCCCACAGGGAGAACCTCAGGCTGATCAGCAGTTAAATGCTTAGAGCCCGTGGTAGCAGGGGCAACCACGGGCATGGTCCAAGTCCCCCTCAAAGACTTTGAACAACAGGATATCACCCCCTTGTAGGATCAACCAATGAAGGTGAAGTGACAGTAAATGGAGTGAAGTGCAAGGCCCTTATTGACTCTGGGTCACAAGTGACAACGATTACTGATGAATTCTGGTACCTACATCCAGAACTGCGCAATCAGTCACTTCTGCCATCAAGCATTCCCATTGAGGGTGCTGGGGGCCAACAGGTACCTCACCTGGGTGTTCTCCACATTGACCTGTCATTTCTCGAGAAGTCTTATAGGAGCGTGCCGGCGTTTGTGGTCCCTGTCTGCAGCTATAGAGCCTCTGTACCCCTGCTGATAGGCACTAATGTGATCCGTGCATCTCAAGCTGACCTGAGATCGAGCCTAGGGGTGCAGTACCTATCCGTTGTCAAACACAGGCACCCTGAGTGGCACTCTGCCCTAGTAGAGATTGAAAAGTCCCGGGTGGCCGACGAGTCTGGGAGGGTGGTACGTGAAGTTGCTGGTCAGAGAGCTGTGCGCATTTCCTGCGTTCGTGCGGTTGCTGTGAAATTGCGAGTTGTTGGAGGTCTAAGAGAAAAGAATACACGGTGCGGGTTGGAGGGATTATCTGTCCAGAGACACCCTGAATGGGGGGGGGGAGGGGGACTTGCTGTAGCCCAGGGTATAACAAGTGAAGGGAGGCTGTGTCCCTGTTCGCATAGCAAACTTATCCAGGACAGCCATTGTGGGATTACGCCTAAAACCTCACTGCTGAACTTTTCGGTTGAAGGAGGTGTCTGAGATGCTTGAGGATGGGACTTGAATGAGAAATAGATATCCAGTAGAACCCTCCAACCCGGAAGCCCATGTTTCTCCAAGCAGGTCCGCTCAAGGACAGGATGTCCTAGCCTTAACTGAACTCAATAATTCCTGCTTTAGTCAGAACAACAGCACATCCGTTGAAAATCTGATCAAACAGCATGGTGATGTGTTTTTCACAGCATCCTTTGGACTCGGCAAACTCAGTTGTTAACCCGGAAATCCTCCGGTAGACTCCAGGCCTTTCCATCTTCATACGAAAGATACATCCTTCCCAGTATCAAGCAGTGAGAAAAGCGATCACAGGATGGACGAAAGCTGGTGTCATACTTCAAGTAAGAGTCCCTACGCCTCACCTATCGTGTAAGTCCCCAAGAAGATGGTTCTTTGAGAATTTTGCTGGACTACAGGAAATTAATTCATGCCAGCCCCGTGATGCTTTTCCCCTTCCAAAAGTGGAGGATGCTCGGAGGCACTGGGCAGGCCAAATATTTTTTTCCCACTCTCGTCCTTACGTCTGGGTACTGGCAGGTGGAAGTAGCTGAGGCGACAGCCTAAAAGCGTTCAGCACGCCTATGGGGCTCTTTGAGGCAAACCGGATGCCATTTGGCTTACTAAGCTCCATCGCATTCCAAAGGTTGATGACCTGCTGCTTTGGCCGACCTTAATTTTGAAGTCCTGTCTCATTGTACTTGGATGACATAGTGAAGGACATTCTAGGAGCATTTATATAGACTGAGATTGTGTTTAACAGGCTAAGACAATATGGCCTTAAGTTGAATCCTCAAAAATGCCACCTGTTGAGAAAGGAAGTGCTCTACTTAGGCCATGTGGTATCAAGCGAGGGCATTAAGACAGACCCAGACAAAATCAGTAAAGTTGCTAAATGGCAGCGACCAAAGACCCGACAGGAGCTGTTGCAGTTCCTAGGTTTTGCAGGATATTACCGCAGGTTTGTTGAAGGGTATGCGTCTATTGCTGCACCGCTGTACTGCCTTACCTCGGGTGACCCTAGGAAGAAAAAAAAGGGGCAAGAAGGGGACCCCAGTCTCTAGGCTGCCATTTGACTGGACTGATGAATGTGAGAACGCCTTTCAGACCTTGAAAGTGAAGCTTACCACATCTCCAGTGCTTGGCTATGCGGAATATAGCCTGCCCTTTATCCTCCAGACCGATGCATCCCTGGGGGGACTGGGTGCGGTACTAGCCCAGGTCCAGAATGGCCAGGAACGGGTGATTGCGTATGCTAGCCGTGGTTTGAGCCCTGCTGAGACAAGGTACCCAGCTCACAAACTGGAATTTCTAGCGCTGAAATGGGCAGTGACAGACAAATTTTATGACTATTTGTATGGGCACAAGTTTTCAGTAATTACTGATAACAACCCGCTGAAGTATATGATGACCACAGCTAAGTTAGATGCCACAGGTCAACGGTGGGTGGCGCAGCTGTCCACATTTGATTTTGACATTAAGTACAGACCAGGACGGTGTAATGCCAATGCAGATGCCCTTTCCAGGATGTCAGCCAGTGATGTGTCAGACGTGCTGTGTACCTGCCCACAGCGAGTGGTCACTCCACCTCTTGGCCAGCCAGACAGTAAAAACAGTATGGAGACTGGAGCAGCAGGGGCGGATTTGATGGGAAATCCTGAACCTGTCACAGAAGTGGGTGCCACACATCAGTTTAGCGGTATTGGTAGTGATGCCCTTCCATGCATGTCCAAGCAAGAGTTAAGGGCTAGTCAGAAAGCTGACCCTGTGATTGGACATATTCTGTACTATAAATCTCTTAACACCAAGCCAAAACGCTCAGAGCGAAATCTAGAGAACAAGCATGAGTGGCTTCTCATGAAGGAGTGGAAGAGGTTGGTGGTTAAGGATGATCTCTTGTATAGGCAAGTAAGAGATAAAGTCAGAGGACCATTTTACCAGCTGGTGTTGCTAGAGAAGCTTCGTGACTATGTAAAGTCTGCGCTTCATGATGATTCTGGACACTTTGGTGGCGAACGCACATTTGCACTGGTCAAAGAAATATTTTACTGGCCTCAGATGTTCTGTGATATCAAGGCATGGTGTGAAAAGTATGAGAGGTGTTGTCTCAGAAAGACTCCTACTGCAGGTCTCAGAGAATTTCAGAATGTTTTGGTGGTTACAGACCACTTTTCACACTTTGCTCAGGCCTACCCAACGAAGGACCAAAAGGCAGCAACAGTGGCAAAGGTGTTATGGAGAAATTTTCTCTGCAAGTTTGGTTTCCCCGCTAAACTTCATGCTGACCAGGGGAGGAATTTTGAGAGTACAGTGGTCAAGGAGCTGTGCAGGCTAACCGGTACAGTGAAGACGCACACCTCCCCTTACCACCCTCAGGGGAATGGTACTACAGAAAGGTTTAATCGTACGCTCATGAACATGTTGGGTACGCTTCCTCCACACCTCAAAGCCCACTGGCATGAATGCAATTGTTCCATGACCCTGCTTAAATGTACTCGCCACGACTCCACTGGCTACATGCCCTACTTCTCATGTTCGGCAGACACCCTCGCCTACCTATTGAACCTTGTGTTTTTGGACTGACAGCAGACTCTTATCATTGTGACCACGCTGAGTATGCGAACCCTCTTCTGAGTGTCGCAATATGCTTGCAAGCAAGCCCAGCTCCTCCTCCAAGATGCTCCAAGGAGCCCAGAAGAAGCATTTATGTTCAAAAGCAAAGTCAGAAGTTTGCACCAGGTGACCGGGTTCTTAAATCAAGGTCCTGCCATAAAGGTGGAAGAAAATAGGATTAAAGATGGCCAGTGGAAAAGAAACCGAGAAAGGGACCGGGTCATAAAGGATAGAAAGAGGACGAGAAAAACGGATAGAGCAAGGGATGCAAAGAGAAATACGAATACAGAAGGTGAAGCAGAAGGAGAAGGGACAAATGGCGTTAAAACAGCGAGGACTGTAAGGCAGAAAAACGAGGTGGGCGGTAGAGAGGAAGTACAAGTGGGAGTGGGGGCAGTACTGAGGATCAGAAAGTGATGACTGAAGCGTGAGGCGAGCGCTTGGCATATTAGGAAGACGAGAAGGGGGAAATCCCCAAGAATAGGAAAAAGTAGCAAAGGGGATGAGAGAGGGTGAAGTCAAAGCGAAAACCGAAATGAAGGGGAAAGGGGGGAAGGATAGGTAGCACGGGGTCGAAATAGAAACGGGAGGAAATATGTAATGAGGAGTAAAAGTGAGGGAGTTAAAGGGAATAGAAGGCGATGGGAGGGGCGAGGAGACAGGGAGTAGGGAAAGAACCGAATCCAGACAGAAGCTAGGTGACTCGGTGGGAGCCAAGACCCATATCTGGTTATAAAGAAACAGCCTGGATCCCAGTGTATGTGGTCATCGAAGATGGTGGTGGTGGAAAGGTAATCCACCAGAATCTCAGGACACCCAGTGTCATGTTCCCTCCTCTCCGAACACCATCAAATGGAGAAGTCGGGCAGGACACAATGAAGATGAGGCACTGATGCTGTGACAGCTCTGAGTATGTTTTGTGGCACACTGGGAACACTACCTCTTGGAGAGGAGAGAGGTTAATAACAAGGCCAAAAACCAGTGTCACTCTTGATAGCATGGAAGGAACTGTGAATTACCATGACGGCTCTGGTCCCGGGGTGTGATGAAGATGGTTTCTTTACCTAACAGGGAAGGCAGGGTGCCACTGGACCCAGCAAGCTGTTCAGATCGTGGGCAGCAGGGGTTCTGATGTCACTGAGTCCCCCGGCGCAATCCCTCCCTACGGAGGCGTGCTCCCAATAGGCTGTCCATCAGCTGGGTCACAGATGAACAAACGGTTTGAGGAATAAGACAGGAGAAGGTCGAGGAGATATTGCAGAGGCCAGAATGGAAAGAAGAAGCACCTTGGCATATGCTTGATTAGTGTCATGCTCTCACTCATTCTGCATGTTTATCAAAAGCCAGCCCAACGAGATATATTTTTTTGGTTTTGCTTTGCTTTGTTAACAGTGTGACTCACTGTTTTCTTTAAGAGGCGGATAACTCCATCCATCAATAGAACGGGCGATGTTCCTCTTCTTTACCTTAGGTGTCACTCTGTTTTTTTTATTCATAGTGAATATGTATGGCTCTGAATGCAAGAAACGTTCAGTTCTGTGGTTGTATATTGTGAAGGAGAGGTTCTGTTTATCATCCAGCAAAAATCACTATTCTTATAAGCCATCCTTGTTTAGTTTCTGGTTAAAAGTGCTCTAAAATTGATTGGAACTTGATTACACAGAATATTTTGTTATTTGTGATAAATTCCAAGCGTTATTGTTATACTTGTTGCTAAAATGTTTGTGAGTGAACATTCCTTCATAAAGCAGCATGGTGGTGATGCCTTAGTAGTGATATTCTGTTAAATATGGCAGTGTATAATGATTTACTTTGCAGTTAGTTGTTACTAAGGTGAATTTGTCAGCACATTGTAAGAGCAGTTCTGTGTTGTATATTGTGAAGGGGAGGACAGTGCAGTTGATCTCTGCGAAGCTGCTGCTGTGTGCCATGCGAGTACTGAACTGCAACTTCATGTCCCATCTCTGGACAAACAAGACTTGCTAAATAAACTGCCATTGCTGTGCTGCATTAATGAACATTGCTGGTGTCCAGTCTCTCTCCTGTTTTCCAAATACACAACGCAGAGGAATGGACCATCAAAGGGGGGGTTGGATGCAACTACTACTAAGCCAGGGTTACACAGCAAAGGCAGGTTTGAAGAGCTCACCACTCAGCCTCCATACTTAAACTCAAGTACCATCAGATCCCAAACATAACCTGGATTCATCTCTAAAGATGATAGGGTTCCAATGTATAGTAGTCCAGGTTGCAAATGAAGGTGACAGCCTTTGAAAGCATTTTTAAAAGGCAGTGAGTTAAAACCTCTTGTGGCAAGACCCAGTGTCTAATCCGACCACACCTGTAATAATTTAAATATCTACATATCTGAGACATAACTGTATGTCGAGTTTCACAGCAGTTCAAAATTTCTATCTGGGTGCGTTATTTTTTTTGTCAATGAGTATATCATTTGAGGAAAATGATCAAATATCACATACAGTGGGGCAAAAAAGTATTTAGTCAGCCACTGATTGTGCAAGTTCTACTTAGAAAGATGAGAGATGTCTGTAATTTTCATCATAGGTGCACTTCAACTATGAGAGACAAAATGAAAAAATCCATGAGAAAAGTCAAATCACATTGTAGGATTTTTGAAGAATTTAATTGTAAATTATGGTGGAAAATAAGTATTTGGTCAATAACAAAAGTTCAACTCAATACTTTGTAACATAAACTTTGTTGGCAATGATAGAGGTCAAATGTTTCCTGTAAGTCTTCACCAGGTTTGCACACACTGTAGCTGGTATTTTGGCCCATTCCTCCATGCAGATCTCCTCTAGAGCAGTGATGTTTTGGGGCTGTCGCTGGCCAACACGGACTTTCAAGTCCCTCCACAAATTTTCTATGGGGTTGAAGTCTGGACACTGGCTAGGCCACTCCAGGACCTTGAAATGCTTTTTATGGAGCCACTCCTTCATTGCCCGAGTGGTGTGTTTGGGATCATTGTCATACTGGAAGACCCAGCCACATTCCATCTTCAATGCTATCACTGATGGAAGGAGGTTTTGTCTTAAAATCTCACGATACATGGTCCCATTCCTTCTTCCCTTAACACTGATCAGTCATCCTGTCCCCTTTGCAGAGAAATAACCCCAAAGCATGATGTTTCCACCCTCATGCTTCACAGTAGGTGTGGTTTTATTGGGATGCAACTCAGCATTCTTCTTCCTCTAAACATGTTGAGTTGAGTTTATACCAAAAAGTTCTATTTTGTTTTCATCTGACAACATGATATTCTCCCAGTCCTCTTCTGGATCATCCATATGCTCTCTGGCAAACTTCAGATGGCCCTGGACATGTACTGGCTTAAGCAGGGACACAAACCTGGCACTGCAGGATCTGAGTCCCTCTCAGCGTAGTGTGTTACTGATGATAGCCTTTGTTACTTTGGTCCCAGCTCTCTGCAGGTCATTCATCAGGACCTCTGTGGAGTGCTGGGTTTTTTGCTCACCATTCTCATGATCATTTTGACCCCACGGAATGAGATCTTGCGTGGGGCCCCAGATCGAGGGAGATTGTCAATGGTCTTGTATGTCTTCGATTTTCTTACAATTGCTCCCACAATTGATTCATTCACACCAACCTGCTTGCCTATTGTAGATTCACTCTTCTCAGCCTGGTGCAGGTCTACAATTTTCATCCTGATGTCCTTTGACAGCTCTTTGTTCTTGGCCATGGTTAAATTTGGAGTCTGACTGTTTGAGGCTTTGGCCAGGTGTCTTTTATACAGATAACGAGGTCAAACAGGTGCCATTGATACAGGTAACGAGTGGAGGACAGAAGAGCTTCTTAAAGAAGAAGTTACAGGTCTGTGAGAGCCAGAAATCTTGCTTGTTTGTGGGTGATCAACTACTTATTTTCCACCATTATTTACAATTAAATTCTTTAAAAAGCTTAGAATGTGATTTCTTGGATTTTTTTTTTCATAGTTGGTGTACCTATGAAAATTACAGACCTCTCTCATCTTTCTAAGTAGGAGAACGTGCACAATCATTGGCTGACTAAATACTGTTTTGCCCCACTGTATCACATGCTTGTGGAAGTGCATCATTGTACAAACAAAGGAAATTTCTAAGAATCTCAGAGAAAAAGGTGCTGATGCTCATGAGGCTGGAAAAGTTTACAAAATTATATACAAGAGTTTAGACTCTTCCAATCCACAGTCAGACAGACTGTGTATAAATGGAAGAATTTCAAGACCACTCTTACTCTTTCCAGGAGTCGTTGACCAAAAGAGATCACACCAAGAGTAAAGCACAGAATAGTCTGTGAGGTCACAAAAGAATGTCGGGTAACTTCTAAGCAACTAAATTCCTATCTCACACTGGCTAATGTTAATGCTTATGAGTCAATCATCAGGAGATCACTGAAAAACAATGGTGTGCATGGTAAGGTTGCAAGGAGAACTATTCCCCAAAAATATTTTTTCTACATTTTTACATTGAGTTTTCTTTCCTTACTTTTATGACTTATGAAAATATGATAATGATTTAGGTCAGTTTCTTCCTGTAATTTAAATAATTAAACCTTGTTCATCACCCTCCCGTTCATTAACTAGCAAACTTATTGGATTCCACTGAAGTATGACAAACATGCTAGCTAATACTTGATTCCTGGTTAGACTGTGTAGGCTGTGTAGGAGTTGTTATGTCATCCCTTAACATTTCCCAAGGTCAGTCCAATAATTTCTAAATTTGTCTCTGTAGCCCTAGCTACTATCCTTCCAGTCTTGTGTGTTTCTTCAGTTTCACCGATCACCCTGGCTATAAACACCACCAGTTTCCTTCTCTACATGTATAGGGTTATATCCACTTACATACTTTACAATTTCAGCATATGAAACTTAGTTTTTAGTTCTAATCAGTACTTGCACCTACTTTTTCATAACCTTATACCTTCCAAAAGATACGGTTTCCCTGCTCGGTTACAGCATTTAGGCTCAGTCACTTTGCATTCCCCCAAATCATGCTCTCCTCCACACTCAGCACACCTTTTTGCTTCATTACACACTGCTGCTATATGCCCACATCTCTTGTATTTATAGCATCTTTGGAATATAGCTTGTAACCAGAAATCCTTTATACCCAATATAAACCTCACATGGAAGTATGGGTTCCTTAAAAACCATTAGAAGTGATTCACACAGAGTTCTTATACCCTCTCTTGTTTAGTTTTAAACCTTTCTGCTTTTACTATCCTACTCCCCTGCAGGTTTGATTTTAATTTATTCATGCTAACATTAACATGTACTCCATGAATCACTCCTTGTATCATTTACCCTGTATGTTAATTTTCTCTGGAAGTCTGATTCCTCATACTTAATCTATTTTCAGCAGTTTTTTTCTCTCTGAGCCACATTTATACATAAATGAGCGAGATTTACTCTTGGCATACTCTAGCCTGTTCATTTTTCCCTACCACTTGTTTAAAGTTTTCTGTAAAGTTTTCACTACTTTTACCCCCGTTCTGTTCTTAATTTTAGGAAGCTCTTTGCTCCATCCTTTCTCCTATGCCACTCATCTCCCACTTAGCAGCTAGAATAACTATCTAATCCATAGCTGCTATTACTATATATCCTCATGTCCTTTTGTGGCATTAGATACTATGTACCATGTCCCTCCATCTCCATATTCCCTCCTTCCTGGTCTTTCCATCTCACACCCATTCAGAGTCCAGTTATATCACATCTCACTTTTATTTTTTTTTGAGTACTCATTAATGCACCAATAACTACTGGATTCTGTCACAATTGCAGCTTGTTCAAACAAGGAACTTCCTCTAAACAATCAGACAACTTCTCTTGATTTCTCCCTAAATGAACCTTCTCACACAACATGTGATCATAGCATATCATATCAAAATGTTCTAGTCTAACATTGTTTAATGTTCAAAATATTAACAATTACTACAAACAGTGTACATTAACCTTTTTTTTACTAGCTTAAACCAGAGGGTAGAACCTACACTGTATCTTTCTTTCAGCTTTAATGTCTTACATGAATTACATTTTGGTGCTTTACATTTCTGATCACTCGCAAAAGATCATCAAAATTAACTGTCTATTAACGCATCAGCCTACATTAATCATGTTATCAGCTTTAAATAAAAGTCTGCAATAGTTTCTCTCGCCAAGTAAATCCCTCTTGCAGATTATATATAGCACTTATAGTAGCAATCATCATTAATTAACATAATACAGTACAAACATATGTTTAATATCTTCAAATAATTGCTTATGAACAATAGAGTACATGAGTAACTTTAGGTATGATTAGACTTAAGTACTTTTTTTTGTTAAAGAGCTGTCAAATCTAGATATAACACTTAGTTTCCACAGTACTCTAAAGAATATTAACTTCTTCTGCTTACAGTGGTGCTTGAAAGTTTTTGAACCCTTTAGAATTTTCTATATTTCTGCATAAATATGACCTAAAACATCATCAGAATTTCACACGTCCTAAAAGTAGATAAAGAGAATCTAGTTAAACAAATGAGACAAAAATAATATAATTGGTCATTTATTTATTGGGGAAAATTATCCAATATTACATATTAGTGAGTGGTAACAGTATGTTAACCTTTGCTTTCAGTATCTGGTGTGACCCCCCCTCTAGAGCAACAACTGCAACTAAACGTTTCCTATAACTGTTGATCAGTCCTGCACACTGGCCTGGAAGAATTTTAGCCCATTTCTCCGTAAAGAATAGCTTTATCTCTGGGATGTTGGTGGGTTTCCTGACATTAACTGCTCAGGTCCTTCCACAACATTTTGTTTGGATTAACTTTATTCTTCTTTAACCAATCTTTGGTAGAACGGCTTGTTTGCTTAGGGTCATTGTCTTGCTGCTTGACCCACCTTCTACTGAGATTCAGTTCATGGACAGATGTCCTGACATTTTCCTTTAGAATTCTCTCATATCATTCAGAATTCACTGTTCCATCAATGATGGCAAGCCATCCGGGTCCAGATGCAGTAAAACAGGATCAAACCATGGTACTACCACCACCATGTTTCACAGATGGGATAAGGTTCTTATGCTGGAATGCAGTGTTTTCCTTTCTCCAAACATAACGCTTTTGTTTTAAACCAGAAAGTTCTGTTTTGGTCTCATCTTACCACAAAACATTCTTCCAATAGTCTTCTGGCTTGTCCACATGATCTTTAGCAAACTGCAGACGAGCAGCAATGTTCTTGTTGGAGAGCAGTGGCTTTCTCCTTGCAACTCTGCCATGCACACCATTGTTGGTCAGTGTTCATTTGATGGTGGACACATGAACATTAACATTAGTGTAGCGTGATAGCCGTACCCCCCCCCCCTTCCCCTTTTCACAAGCCATAAACTTTACAACACTTCGGAATTCTCGGCGATAATAAACTGGAGTCCATGTGTAACTTTAAAAGGGGGATTCACCTTTCATCTTTCAAGACCACAGGTCTCCCCTTCTTAAAACTGATTGTGGCAGAAGATAAACGCTAAACAGAAGACAAACAAAAGGTAAAGATAAACGGTCTCCTGCCCCCCACAACGTTGAACCTTTCATCACAGCCTTTTGTAAGCTTTATCACCCAGGAAGGGCGCCAGCAGACAGCCCTGGATTTACATACCAAGAAACGATCGTCGTCCTGTAAGAAGCACAACTCTAATAATTGTATTAATCTCCTGATGGGAAAAGTCTGTCTTCATTGAAATGTTTTTATTACAGAACAAATGACATTGGCTTCCTAATGAGTCCAAACATGCCATATTCATTTGGATGATTCATACAAAGAAGTGGATCAAGG